>PVHY01001448.1:0-158488 GCA_004024945.1 Uropsilus gracilis
CCCGCTAGAGAAAGATTAGATTCCATTCGTTAGCATTGTTAGCAGACATTTAGGACTCAGGAAATCATTGGAAAGCTTATATTTTTATTTTATGTTAGACACAAAACTCTGTTTAAGTCCCATGACATTTAGACGGCAAGGACCCCCAAAATTTCAACTATTTCAGGAAAGAATTTATTCCCCATTAAATTCTTATAATTAAGTTATAATTATAACTTAATTATAAAGTTTAGAAACACAGGAATATAAACAGATGAATCTTGGTAGTCATAACTATTGTGGTTCTGTAAAAAAACTTTTTTTAATTGGGGTTCAGTGGGGCAAGGCAAGTGAGAATCCCAGCTCACCACTGACTTTTTCATCTATAGCAATTTGATAGTTGTTACTATGTTTCCCAGTCAATTAGAGCAAATAATTTCATTATAACTATTCATAGTCTTTAATAGAGTCCTGAATATTCCAAGGAATCAAACTCGAGGTTGTCTCACTATTCAATTAACCCAATTTTGGAGGCAGGATAGCACCTCTCTATAGCAGTATAGCTTTGATCTGGATGTGTGGAAACTTAATAGAAGGTAAGTTAGAAGTGCTAACTTAAGTTCTTTTACTCTTGATAAATTCAATCAGAAATTTTACGAACTGCATAAAAGGGGAACCAACTTTTTCTCAATAATTAAAAGTCTAGCATACTAAACTGAAACTGAAATTAAGGGCATGAAATAAATATTAATAAAATAAAATAAAATAAAAATTAAGGGCATGAAATAAATATTTATTTCAATGGTGCTTTTGTAGCTGTGCTACTTTGATTTTGTGAATTTTGTATATTGAAATTTTTTAAATCATATAAACTTTTCAAGTTCTTATCATGATCTAAAAGTTTTCCAGACGTTATTTTATAGTATAGGCTTTATTTATTTTTGTATATATCTCACTCATATAATACAAAAGGCATGAACAAACATGAGGAAAATAATGAACAGACATATTAGCATTTCCCTACATCCAATCAATCAGTGCAGTTTGTTTATATGTAAGGTCTTAATAATTTTGGAATAATTTTTGGAAAAGTGTTCTCTCTTTACTTCGTTATTAGCTATTTCTAGTGCTATAAAATTCTATCTGATTTCATTTTTTGTTATTTCTCTGTACCTCATTTTTCCTCACATCTTTTCTATGCTAAATCTCCTTAACAACCTTTATGTGGAATTGACAACAGTCTATAGGGATTTATAAGTGCTTTTTCAAAATCTTTACAACATTTATCTCACACACACACACTTCCTTTAACAGAAGATTTCTATTACTAGTTATTACAAAGATAGCATTTAGTGAATATTAGGAAGCTCTGAAAAATACTCTGCTGGAATAAAAGTGTTCTATAATTTCTGAATCAAACACAAGTCACTTGAGAATTAGAATAGTAATCATAGTATCACTTAGCACTATAATGCTCATCAGTTAATTACTTAACTGGAATAGCAATGACTGTCTCCATTTACAAAGAATTTATAATCCAGTAATGTAAATAGATATTATAATTTCTGCTAAATATAAAAGCTATGAGGAAAATAAAGTAGGATGTTGGTAATGAGGGTCACATTGATCTGTTTGGTTTGATTCTGAGGGCTTCATTTGGAGGTAACACTGAAGCTTTAAATTGCTGAACTCAAAATATTCTACAATAAGATAGATAACTATTCATGAGGTAAAAATAAATGGGAAAAAAGAGTGTAGTCACTGGCAATCATTTTTGGGAAGCTGGACAAAGCTGATACTCAAGTGACCATAGAATGTCACTGTTAAAATTTTAGTCACTGTTAATTTTACACAACTAGTACCCCAACATAACACTTCAAGCTTTGAGATCTATCTTCTATGGAAGTGATGGAATGAGGATTTCACTAAAAGGAACATGATGACTCATACTTGATTCTTTAATCCAAGGACAGACCCCAAGTCACCCAGATCAAAGGTAACATAGGGTAATAATACTTGAGAGTTTATGGATCTCACAAGCAAAAGAAAATAACTTCAAACTTTATTTTGTTATGAAATGTTTTCTTTTAACTCAAATATACTAACTGAAATTCAGGAAATATTCTCAGGGGTTTAGTCACTTTGTTTTTGTGGACATTTAAAAGGACCACAAGAAGTGTTGCTTCAATAGCTTTTTGTTGTTTTTTGTCAAACACAAACGTCATAAACAAGACTCATTTTGGCATCATTTACCCCACTTAGCTTAAATGTCTAGCTTTGATTAATCTTTTTCACACTATATGTATTTAAAATGATTTTTCTTTGTATAATCAATAGTTAATATGTGAATTTTATCTTTCATGGTGGTAAAGTGACTTTTCTATAAATTCTCTTCAAATACTTCATATGTGCTCTCTGTCATAACACTGCAAAAATAATAATAAGGCATACTTCACAACTCCTTGTTAAATATTTTCATGAAAAAAAGTTATTGTTGTTAATAATGATTCATTCAATGTATAAGAATCAAACCTCAGAAGTTGCAGGAATACAGATTTATTCTTATATCATAAAGGTGAGGATAATGACCATTGTACCCCATATAAGTTCACCCTTTGTACTAACCCTTTCCAGTGTTCTATAGTTTGAGAAGTGTCTTCACTGAGTGTTTTGTAGCCCTCACTAGAAAAACTGAATTTCCTGGGTTACTGGTTTTTAAGAAACTTGGTTACTATTCAATTTCCTTGCTTATAATTGTTTTTGGGCTTTATTCCTTGTTGTTTTCTGTTTTGTTTTTCATTTTTCCTGATTCAACCTTGTGATACTGTTTGCTTCTCAAAATGTTTCCATATTTTCTAGGTTATGTAATTCATTGTTAAAGAGAAACAGTCACATGGTTCTCTATTTTTGTGACATCATAACTTCTCCTCTTTCATTTTTACTCTATTTATTATACCTTTACCCTGTTTTTTCCTTAGTAAGTATAGTAGAGAATTTCCTAATATGCTTAATTTCCAAAGAATTGCTTTTTTGTTTGTTTCTTTGAGTCTGTGTTGTCTTTTTAATTTCTATTTCATTTATCTTTCTCTAAATTTTATTCTTTTCTCCCTTGTAGAGACTTATCTTTGTTTATTCTTTTTCTAGTTCCTTATTTGTTGCTGTCTTCTATGTCTTTATGTAGACCAGTGTTGCTACATACTTTTTAGTACTATTTATTCTGACTGTATCTCATGTGTTCAGGTAGCTTGTGTATTCATTTGTAGTTTCTCAAGATATATAGATATATATTCACTATATATATATATATATATATTCATTTCTCCTGTGATTTCCTTGTAATTCAACAGTCATTCAGAGGAATGCTCTCCATATATTTGAAGCTATTCCAATTTTCTTTTAGTAGTTGATTTCTAGCTTGATACTATTGTGATCAGAGGTTTTGGTATTTGTTATTGTAGCCCTAGAAAACTATAGCAGTATATGGTGTTCACCAAATATCCTAGGCAAAATGATCCTCATGTCTACTCTGCGAAAAAAAAAGTACTTACTGACTGGACAATTTTTGAAGTTCTGACACCAATATGGGCAGTATTAAAATTTAGTTATCAGTGTCATTACCTGGTAACAGAGGTAAGAGATGGCCTAAACAGGATAAGGGGACTTCCTTCTTGTACTTTGTTGCAAATCTTGGGTGTATGAGGGAAAATGGGAGCTCTGGTTTTCAGGAGGGAAGAGAGAAGATATAAAGAAAGGGGCAGGGATGGAGGGAAATGGATTTTAGGGAAGGAGAGTGGAGGCAAGTTCAGAGATCTCAGAGGTTTTGGCTCCTGGAGGTAAAGGAGCCAGAAGCTGAATCTTCTTGGACTCTCCTGGGGTTGGGGCCCAGAGTTGGGAGCTATGTGAAGGTATAGGAGAGGCAACACTGATGAAGTACTGAGCCACCATGCAACCTGTATAGACCCGAGCTGAACCTCATGTTCAGGGATTCACCTGATGCTGACTGGAGAGATAGAGGACCAAAATACAAGGCCGTGGTTTGACTATTTCAGAATGAGGTACACTAGGACTGAGGAAAATCCCACATAGATACCTGAGGAATAGAAGTGGAGTTCCCATCTCTTTGGGATACTGGTGAGGGTGTGGACTATTAGACTCTTTTTTTTTTTTTCCCTTATCTGTAACTAAACCTCTATGTTAACCCTTATTAGTAAGGTTTGATCTCTTGGCAACTGCTTGCATGCAGGTGGGAAAACCCTCAGTGACAAAAATTAAAAAGGGGTAATCCTCTCCCCCCAACAACATTTTTATCACTGTACATACTGCTTTGATATAGTATTTAATCACTACTTAATTCTTCTGTCCCTCTTCCTCCTACTTTTCCTTCTTTACCTCCTCGCCTCTTGTTAGATCTTTCTATGCCTAATAAAATTCTTGTTCAATGGCTGCATTATTTCATTGTTTAATATTATGCCAACATTTCTTCTTATCTGTGAAATCAGTTCTTTAAAACAAAAAGGCTAATGCAATATTCAATTCATCACAAATGTTGCCACATATTAACCAAAGTCTTCTCTAACTAGACATTTTCCAATAATAATATTCAGAAATATTTGATTCTTTGCTTGTCTTACAATTTGCCACAACTGAAGAAGTATAGAACAAATCAGCAACTTTTCAATGGTTAACAAATGACCCCCAGTACAAAAAACATCTAGTATTAATATGGCATTGGAACAGAATTATCTACATTGATAAAAATTAATAAATTTGGTTTATCAATGAACCCACTTATTAATTTTGGTAACTATTATTTCTGTGAAGGTAAAAATAGTAATGTTGTCATTATGTTTGAAATAAAGTCTTTCTATTCAAAATTCTCTTCATGGATTATAATGTCAACATCAAGTGGGAGTTAGTCAGAAATCACCTCAGGATTATTGTTTTAAACTAGGTTTTCAAGTATTCCATCTGCATTATCAAGTTTAGAAACACCTAATAAAAGGATTTAGACTTGGTATTGAATAAACAACTTCAGTTTCCCTTATAGATCTTAATATCCATATATTGAAAATAAAAAGACATTTGAGAAAAAAGATTTAAAAATCAACACTAAAACATAAGAGATTTTAATTTGGGTAAATTACCATCCAGGCATTTGTAACTAAATCCGGGCATACTATTAAAATCCACTTTATAATATAATTACAATGCCTAAGACTGTAGTCATTTTTATAAAACACACAAAAAACAGTTTTGCTGGTAAGCTGAAAAAAAAATAAAAAAACTCTGTCTGCCTCTTTGACACACACATAGATAAAGTCATTTTCTGATAAGTAGATGTAGTAAACCTATGTGATGAACTTAACCACCTTCTTGTAACATTTAACATATAACATCTATGATAAGAAAGCTGAATCTCTTTTTTAAGTGTAAAATTAAAAATGTTACATAGACTCTATAGCTACATTTACCAAAATATATTCTTTGTTTGTCTTTAGACTGACATCTTATAAGTTAATACACTGAAAATGTTTCAGTTTTGCAGTATGAGAGTAGAGTTTAAAATGGGTAAGAGTTACTATTTACTATTTATGCTAAGAATAAATGAACAACCTTTGCCTGCAATTTCCTGGAAAGTCAAATGCCTTGTTATAGTGCAATTGGTTATTTTAAGATTTCTTATTTTTTTACATAATTAAAAGTATCAGAAATTTTCTCTTATAGATTCTTTCTACATACATATACTTTATGTATATACATAATATACATTTAATATATATAATATATATTTAATATATATTAAATATCCATATATATCCATATATACATATAATACATATAATATATATTTAATATATATTAAATCTATAAATGCTAAATATATAGCATATATAGTATAAAAATCAAAATGTATATCTTTATATGTATTATCTGCACTATATATGAATGTATAGGCATGTGCAAAACTGCATATGTATGTTAAATATATACTGCATGCATGCTCACTATAAAGATCAATGAACTAATTATATTTAAAATTAAAAGTTGCATGTAAAATGTACCACTGTGAAATATAATTACTTTAACATATCAAATTATGGCAAAATCAAATGCATTATTATCACAATATTTCAGCAACTATTTTCCCCCTCCGTGTGTGAGGAGCTTCCGATGCATCATAATATCTCAAGAACTGGTATGTCATGTTGTCATGATGAACTTTTGAGGAGGGAACCAATGTCAATCAAGCTAGAAAAAAAGCTAAACAAGCAAATTGGACACAACTGTTATTCAGCAGCGGATCTAAGTGGCTGATTATAGTTTGCCTGCCTACTTAAACTTGCAGCTGTGCCTAGGGGAATAAAATGGTGGGATGGGGTGTAATCACTATGGAAATGATGGCAAATAGACTGCTTCTGAAGCTCAGCTTTATTTTCCACTTATATCTGGTCTCATTAAATGAATCCAAAAGGAATGGCTAGTCCAAAGAATGTTACAGTGATATTAATAACCTAAAAGACCTGACACAACAAACCTTTATCCTATCATCACAAATTAAATTTCTATTACACCATTCAAAAAACAAAGTGCTCTTTGAAAACACAATCTATTTTGGTTCTATATTTCAGTTTACTTATTTAACATGCTTTTAAATCTCACAAAGTATTTTTCTCATATTTAAAAAAAATGGATTTTAATTTCAAAATTTTTTCACTAAAGATCATTTTGAATATTCTTCAAATTTTATGCATGTATGTGGCATGTTGACTATGGTTGCATGTGCTGTCTAAGAGACCAGTAGTGAATTCATCCTCATTATCAACTGAACTGTAACCATCTGTTTGTGAAACCAATTGTAGTGTAAACATATCAAATCCAGGTTTTCACTGGTTCTAGTGATCACACAGACACACCAGGCAGGGAAGGGAAGGACCAGACCCAGGGCCAAAGCCAGGGACCTGGGAGGCTGGGAGGCAAGAATCTTCAAACTCTTCTCCTGGACTCTGTCTCTCATGCTCCTCAAACCAGGGTGATACCAAAGATTTATCCTCTCCTCCCAGGTCTAAGTGAGCCCATTTACAGATGCACATACACACTGGGCCAGGCATATATAGTTATGGAGAGAAGGCAACACCACAGTGTTGGTCATAGAAGCTAATGGCGGAAAAAGCCTGACCATCTTATTCACCCTATGTCAGGGTTAGAGAAATATGGGCTAAAAAAATCGCTAAAAGTCACATTGGATTGAAATTATTTGCAATACTTACTTAAATTAAGGTGTTTTTTCCTGCCAAGACTGAAATACTTGTCTTCAGCGATTCTACTTTAACCCACTAGATAAAAAGTGTGGGGTGCTCACTTTACATTACATAGACTCTTACTCCATTTATATCAGTGAAACACCCCGCTATCTGAGCCTGCTATCCTTTAGTCCCTAGCATCTCTCAATGCTTCCAGAAACTGAACATTGGGATCCATTTTGCATGAACAGTAGAGAATAATTTCCTGATTATGTAGAGTAGTGGTGGATTCTACCAATTTCTTAACACAGATCAATCCTCTAGTTTTAGCAATGCTCCCCTTTTTTGCCCCATGCACCCAACAACCACATGGACAGCTTTAATTTTTAGGGTATTTTCTCAGTTCCATAGAACATATGGAATAGTTTCTTCACTTTTCCAAATGTCCATACCCACTTGCTGATATGCAGTTGAAAAATAACACCTATTATTAGTTTTTCATGTAGCCTACATATTCTTCCAACAAATTAAAAGTACTTTGTTCTGAATATTAGGACACTTGCAGATTAAGAATAGAGCAACAGGAAATCTGCACATCATAATCATTGATATTTACCCAGAATTCTGATACAGATTTGAAAATATAAATATTTGAAATCAAAATGAAAAAAAGAAACACGAGCATTATCTTCAAATATCATAAGACAAGTGCTCATTTGTTATTGTACTGGTCACAAAGAGAAGTTTGAAAAAATCACTCAAATGTACTGCTAAATGAGATAAAATTGCTAATATTGCAATATGCTGAATGTAAAAAGTGAGAAAATTGAAAAATTATACACAGACGAACATTGTCTGAAATTTTCTTTAAAAGTGTTTTAAGTGGTAGTCCAAAACATGTAACTCCAGACATTTAAATGCACTAATCTAATGAACTGTCTAGAATCCAGATACATGATGGATAGATTTATAAATGATAGACAGATTGATAGATAAAAGAAAATGACAATGATTATATTATACATAAAAATGCATTGCATTCAGTCAAAACAATTATCTGAGAAAGAACTGAAAGAATTCAGTTTAGAATATAAAACTGAAATTATACATCTTAAAAAGAACCAAGTATCATGAAAAACTTTAAATTATTGAGAAAAAATAAAAGTGAAAGCAGCAGTCAATAACCAGAATTTTTAGTTCATATTTACAACTCTTAACTTTCATCTAGGTTACAGAATCCCATTTCTAAAAGTTTACTGAATACTGTTCCCTGGATATTTGGCAACATCTGTAACTCTGTAAATCCACAAATAAACTCATTACCTTCTCTTCAAAAACATGCTGCTCTTATTAAATTCACTGTCATGTTAAAGTCCTAAGTACTTATTCAGTTTCTCATGCTGAAAGCCTCCAAATCATCTTCAACCCATACTTTTCTTTACACCATGAAACCAAATTATTAGCCACACATGTCTTATTTGACAACTTAAATGAATCTGAGTTGTTATCACTTTTCATATAATTGTTGCAAAACACAATTGATTCTAGTTTTTCTTCTTTATCCCAAAAGAACACCTGTGCCCTCTTAACAAAACAGAGCTGGGTGAGTCACCTCTACTTATTAAATAAAGAAATAAAAGCTTTCCTGGAAAAAAAAAAAAAACACAAGTATACATAAACTGCCTCCCCCACACACACGATTTCATGAGTTTCTATTACTTATTCTTTATTCTATATATAGTATTTGTGATCATTAGCAATATAACTCTGATGTGTAACATAAAGTTATAAAATTCTTTAATTCTACTCCTTTGTAGATTCTCATGAGTCTTTGATATGTACATTCAATTCCAGTAAAACAAGAGTTCTATTTTCTAATTCTGCTGTTGGCAAATGGAAAATCTTGTACTTCCCCCTTCTGTTTCTGATCACATTGAATTAATTCTTACATGCTGAGCTCAGTTTCATGACTCAAGAACTCATGTTCATTCCTCAGTTATAATTGCTTTTTCATTTATAACTTTATAGTAATATACATGTGCACATACATTTGTCTTAGAATGTATTTAAGTTTCTGAAAGCATAGAGTATAGTGTTTCCATCTATAGATCTCCCCAAATGTCCTAACACAAGAACTTGGACCATGATGATTAGTAATCAATATGTTTGCCTTAACTAAGTTAAATAATTAGGGTTATAATCTTATTTGTTTTAAAATACAAAACATGTGCAGCTGGTAATTACTCCAGGCTATTGCCAAGAATTGTGAAAGATCAAGGTGTAAATCTATTTGCAAGCTAATAAGTTAACATACCTCTGTTTCATGGATGATGGAAGACATGACACTACAGAATCAGAATCCAAGAACTCTATTACTCACATCAGTGGCAGTAGCTAGAGTAGTATTTGTACCATTTCTCCAAATTTCAATATCTGCAGGGAAATACAAAAAGGGTCAAATACAAATGTGTTGATTATATTAAAGAAGAGGAACTCTGAGCTTAGGGAAACTTCAATCTACTGAATGGACGGATAACTTGCCTGAATTTTGTCCTAAAAAGACTGTCTTCATCACTCTGTCAGGGTACAGATCTGCCCTGATTGGGAGACATGGCTTCTGTTTTTGAAGGTTGTCTATAAATATCATTGAAAAGTTAATCCAGAATAGTAATGGCTGGTGGCTCTTCACAGAAAATATACAGAAAAAAAGGCAACAGAAAATTAGCCCCCAAAACTTATTTTTGCCCATAAATTTGAATGCAGTCCTTGAGAAACCAGTTACTATGTTGAGAAACTGTATGTGTTTGTAGTACAAGAATAGGATAACCATCAAGTCACTCATTACCTCACTTGATGTTTATCTAATTCTTTTTAATCAGACATGAATGGAAGTTCTAGACATAGAGGATCGGGGAAAAAAAGAAAAAGACAAAAAGACAGCAGTTTGGTCTTTCTTGAAACTTACATTCTATGAAACAGGGACTAGAATATAAACATATAGTATGTATATATCTATATCTCTACAGATACATGAATGCTGTATGGTGATGATAGATGACAAGATAGATGATTGGTTACATTAGTTATTTAGTCACAAACTGGCTAATAGACATAATAAAGTAGACATGGAGTCATATAGTTATTGGGGATGGGCTTTGGGGAAGAAACACTTTAACCAGAGGGATTTGTTTCAAAACTCAGAGCACGTGTGTGCAGCATATTTTAGAAATATTACAGAGACCAGTGATTCTTCAGTGTGGTGAATATGGGAGACAGGGTGCATGCTGATATCAGGGCATTGGGGGCAGGCAGAACATGTTATGTCTTAAGGACATTACAAAGACTATGGATTTATTCTGTTATGGGGAACAATTGGAAGACTTTGTGTATAAAACTAAAAATGATCAGACAAATTTGTGAAGGATTGTGTTGAAAGTGAGTTAAATGGTGAGAGTACTGAGAGCTAGATAACCTGTTAGAAATCAACTGCAACAATAGAGAAGCACATGATGGTTAGAATGAGAGTATCTGCAGTGCATGTTGGATTTGAAATGTATTTTGATAATTGACTTGACAAGATTTTTTGAGTATTTATAGGAAAGAAAGAGGTGTTCACTTGATTCTAAAATCACAAAACAATTTTCACCAGAAACTACCAATGAGAGAGACCCTACACAGTCACCCATTTTTATCACACTCTTATGCTAGTAGGATTTTTTTTCAATATTACCTTACATGTTCAACAATTTTTATTAAATTGCATATTTACTACCAAATTATCTAGAACGCTAAAAGCACCCTTTTGAAATGTAAGATGTTCTGGATTCTAATCATCTTGAAAGGTAAATCTATTTCAGTCCAAGGATTTTTACAGGTTTTTTTTTTTTTTTTTTTTTGCTTCCCTTAAAAGTAAGATTCATTGGAAAATTTGCAAGAACAAATTTTCAAATACATTACCTCTGTCAACACTTTTCACATATTTTAGCAATTCCAGGGACTATAAAATAATAGTATATTTCAACTTAATTCAACTTTTATACATGATATATGCTTACTCTAATAAATGGAAACTTTCATACAACTTAGATATTTTAATGCAAAACCATAGCATTGTAAGAGTGCAAATAATTCTAAAATTTTAGTGAAAACCAAGCAGAGAAAGGATATATTACCACAGTGAGGAAAGTTTTCATAAAATTTATCGGCTTTCCACAAACATATTGTAGCTGTTATCTCTACATGATAATAATAATCTTTTGATAGTCACAGCTTCTATTTCTACTAGTAGAATCATCGCTGTTTCAGTTTAGGTCTTTGAAAAAGTACAAGTAAAACTAGCATAGATGAGCAAGAGAATTGTTGGGAGCTACTGGAAAGGGACAAAAAGCAGAACAACGACAGGGTAAACATACAGGTTACAAAGCATATCTGACATTTGTGAAAGGAAATGGTGAAGGATGGAGAATTGGGTAGAAAAAGCTTTAGTCTGCACTTCAACACAATTCTGAGAGAATTACAGACCAATAGGAAGCCTGAGCAAAGATTGCTAAATACAGTCATCCTACCTTGGGCAGGAATTATCTGGCTCCAGTCCCACTGTCATGCTCAGACATTGACTGAAAGCAACTGGAAAACATGACTTTGTCACAAATGTCACAGTGGATGTGAAGAAGCACAGATTCAATTACTTAGCCCATGGCAGGCTCTCTTACATGAGGAGCTGAGCAATGTAACCCACAACTGCTGTGCTCTCTCACTGAAATTAACTGGTATTCTTTCTGAAACATCAGGCAATATTGAGAGAAGTGCTACATTATGAACTTATGTTAAAATATCTTATTGTCCCAGTGGAGTCAACTAAATAACAGTCACAGATTCATTTTATATTTGAGTGAAAAAAATCTAATGCCACAAAATTAATATGGAAGCAAAATCTTTGAACTAAATGAAAGAGGATTTAGAGAATGTTCTTCAACTGAATGTGTTAAATTGTCAGCTCTAGCCGCGTTCTTTTAAAATAACTGATTTTTGAAGTAAAAATTTCTGTTTCCTTAACAGATTTATGCCTGCTGGTACTCATGTGACCACAGTGTTTCTTAATTTGGGTCATGAATGAGATACATTTTAAGCAAGTTAATTTTTTATCATCAAAGTTTCCTGACTTTTGAATGGTGAAATTTCACTTTAATTTTTCTTGTACTTACTGGTGGCAAGCAGGCTTTTTGTCCAAAAAAACTATATAAACTCATAAAAAAAAGGCATTATCTAAGCATTAAATGAAGAGCTGTGAACTTAATATCACTGCAGTAAGAATAATAAGATTGCTTCCTATATAGTCACACCCTAACAGTACTGACTTTATTTCTCATAGATAATTCATGTGCACCTAATCTTTCAATTAAAAAACTTACCTATGATCCCGCTGACCACTGGTCTTGTGACTTTTTGTGTGTTGCAGGGGCCTATGCAGCAGAACTGTGGTAGCAACTTTTCTTTCATGGTGGACACAGACTAAAGTTACATATCCTTCCTTCTCCTACATTAGCTTGTTCCTTTAATTAGGGGGGTTTAGGGTAATCTGTATTTAAAAGGAAGAGTTTAGTTAAATAGATTCTGAAATTATCAGGAAATCAGTCTATCAAGTAATACTGAGCATTAGGAGTGAGAATTCTGTTCATTGCACATGAATATCACAAATTATTAAATACATGATGGTGAAGGTTGTTAGTACATGGCACAGTTCTTGCAAATTTAGTTCAGCTCATTTTAATGCAAAAATTAATAATGCATTGCTAAAAAAAGAAAAGTCATGGAATATGCTAATTAATAGAGTACATGGAAAAACAGTCATAAAACCAAGACTGTTTCAGATAAACTGAGACACAGAGTCACTCAAGGATAAACTAATGCTTTCTAAACAGGAAATGTATATATTCTATAGTAACTGAGAATGATTTACAACAGCGCCCATGGGAAATAGAGGAATTAAAAAGAAGGGGGAAAAATGCTAAAAAGTTTGTTACCAGACTTGCTCTGAAGAGTTAAAAGAAAACCAAAGAGAAAAATCTTAGTAAGATTATATAAGACTTTGAGTGGTGGTTGAGGATGACATAGGTGTGAAGTTTGAAGTCAAACATGCACAAATTCTTTTTCTTATTTGCATGACACTGGAGAAAGTGAATTTACCTCCCACACTCTAGTGCCTTTATATGTAAATTGAAATAATAATGGCAATAGCAAAACTATTGTGAATATTTAGTACTATGAATATATAATTCTCCTGATATTAACTTACAGTTCTCCCAAAATACTAAAGAAGAAAAATGAGGTTATATACCTATTGCTTTCATTTGTGGCACATCATTGACATACCATTACAGACACAATGTATATCTTAGAATTAAAAATACTGACTCATACTCTTATGCAAAGCAAGTGATGTGATGGTATAAACTAGGATTGAGATGTTAAATGACTAAGGACCAAGAGTTAGGCTGAATTATATAACTACCTGAAAACTAGTTTCCACCACGTTAAAGTGAGAGTTATATTAAAGGATGAAAACTTAGAAATAGAAAACTTCAGAATCCTTGATAATGTCTAAATGTTTTTGAAGTACTACATTAAGTATTATTGAGCACATATCAAAATGTTAGCCCATAACTTTGATGTTATTCTATAACAAGTGCTTTCACTTGTGACACATCATCTGCTTTCATGACAGACACAATTAATCCACATCTTGTGATTAGGAAGATTACATAACTCATGTCTGGTGAATACTACAAGTTCTTTGCCACAGGAATTTGCATGGCAAATATTTTCACCACATAATGAATTGACCTAATGCACTTTTGTCATAAAAGACAGAATAACTGGTTGACAATTTGATTTGAAGTTTGGTTTCAACTGATGCATAGTATACTAGACAATGATAACATCAGTTTTCAAATGCTTCAGTGAGTACAATCATCCTCCCAGCTGTCAAAACGAAAAGATTTCCAAACTATGGCAACTATATATGAAGCTGTCAGTAATTCAAAGCAGCTTTTGAGAATGCTAATTATCAATTATTAATTATTTTATATATATAACTTATTCTCTAATGCCATTTTATCAAATTTATCACATATTAGAAATTGTAAGCAAAGAATAGAGATTCCTTTATTTCCTTAAAAAATAGTTTATTTATGAGTCCTGATAAGATAAAGCTTCTTAAAAATAGTGAATTTTTACTTTTATATTTTTCTATTTCACAGGGGAGATCATGAAATAGACAGAATTCTGGTATCTGGAACAGAATCTGGCTTATATTATTTGGTGTACTAAATACTGGGCAGGTGATGGGATATTTAAATGTAGTAAAGATATATGAGACTTAGAGCAAATATTTAATATTGTAAAGTACTCAGGTACAACCTTAGCTCCTAAAACTTTATTGACCAATTATTTCATGCTTTTCTCTTTTTTTATGGTAAAAATGTATGATGGTCAACTCGTTGTTTGGCAGATATTCCTTGTAGCAAAAAATAGTAGCAGCCAAACAACC
The DNA here is from genome assembly GCA_004024945.1 of Uropsilus gracilis. Lineage (NCBI taxonomy): Eukaryota > Metazoa > Chordata > Mammalia > Eulipotyphla > Talpidae > Uropsilus > Uropsilus gracilis. The sequence continues at coordinate 14,770 of PVHY01001448.1, forward strand.
TAGAACTTACATCATCTGCCCAATGTCAGATAACTAGCTGAGAGTATTGATGTGGATTTAGAATCAAGTTAACCCAAATAAAGGATATCCATTACAGCACAGTTATCAGAAATAATATTTTTTTTCATTCATATCCAAAGACTACCCATGCTTGCAATACATGCTTTTGATTCTAGTTTAGGATTGACCATTATAGAAGTCTATCTAAGACTTAGAAGACAGAGGTGAATCAATTGTCATATTCTTGCTTAACCATTAGTGTGCTAATTTCCATAATTTTTTCATTACTGTTTTCCATATGAGTATTTTATTTTTAGTATCTCCCTTTCTTACTTGTCCCTCTCACCCTCCTGACATTAAATGCTAATGAACAAGACTTTGTCTAGTTGGGTTAAGCTTTATAGGACCATAGGCAAATGTAGGGATATTGTTTTACTGCCTTTGCACCAAACCCCACAAACCAATTTTTGTTCTTTTGAAATGGATATCATCCCCATAACTATGATGTCAAATAGTGCTACTGCTTTTGAATATTAGCATCAATGTGGGCACATCCTATTGCTCTGGGCAAAACTTGGGCCTGTGACTGACAACTATGCTGAATGTTATTACCTCTGCTTGCCATTTCTTCTTTTTTGGAGGGGTTCTGAGGGACAAGCAAGTTTATTTAAGAAAAAGGAAATGAAAAATCAGAAATAAAAGGACATAGAACAGGAGGACAACCTGAGTTGGTCAGGATCTGGAGGGGTATGAACTGACAAACTCACTTGCAACTTCTTGATAGAATATTATTACCAATAGCTGATAATTTATTTTATGATTTATTAACTTAAATATATCAACACAAATGTACTTACATATTCTCAGTTCTCCTTTCATCAGCAGTTCCAAGACACTTTAAAATTAAGAGAGTAAAATAAAGAGATGGAAAATGAAATTCCTGTAAAAATAATCTAGTTTTGCTTTTCATGATATTATTTTCTAATTTTTCAACATTTAATGAATGAATGCAATGTCATTAACACATGCAAAATGATTTGGAGAAGGAACATTCTTTTGTGCACATGTTCTTTCTAATTACAACACCATTTGTCATCAGTGTTTGTAAAATTACTCTTTCATCTCTCAGTTTATCATTCACATAAAAGTATCTTAAATTAAATGGATCTTAATTTGCATTGCTTCTTATTGAATAACAATGTAAGCTTTTTGTTGTTGTTGTTTTTCTCTGTTTTGTTTTCCTTTGACTCTGGGGACCCAAAATTTAAATTAGATATTCATTTAACTGTTTTCAGTTCATGATCTTTAAATGAACTGAAAATCATTCATGATCTTTAATATGGCCAATTTGTTATAAGAAATAATATACATAAATAAAAACTATCAGGAATTTTCTAGGTAACTTTCTAAAAATAAAGTATAAGATCAAATGGGTTGAACAAAGGATATACTTTCTTAGTTCTATGAGGAATTAGTCTCATGTGGAGAACCAAAATGAATCTAAGTGAAATCTCAGAGTCTCAAGAAGAGAATCTCTGGAGACTGTTGAGTGAAAAAAAAAAGTTTAAAATAAGATGGTACATGCCTTTGACATGCTTGTCATGTTTTTATGCAGCTTGAATGTGTAATCAGAAATCCAAACAGTTTAACAGTGTTCGTTTAAAATGTAATCATAAAAATAAATATATCTATATCTACCTCAGATCCAGAAATATTCACACTCTTATAACTGAGTTTTTTTCTTTGCTATATTATTTGAAACTGGTGGAAATCATTGAAAATCTCATTCAATATATAACATATGCACACATCCATAAAATATGAATGCATGTTTAATAGATGCTTTTAAAAATTCAAATATGAACAAAAAATCCAATCTGGTTAAAATTTTTCTTAGTCAAAGTGTGAAAATTTAACAAAATGTTCCATTATTTTTCTGAGCTAAGAAATTAGAATGTATCATAACCAAGTAATTGCATTTTTAGAAAACTGATGCTAAAGATCATTTCTGCCCATTCCTAATTGTGGCACTATTCTAATAAGTAATCTTTGGTACATTTATCCTCAGACTTAGGTGTTAATATCCAAAAGGTATCCTTCAATACTTATTTGAATTACTATTTCTTTGATATGATGGTATTTCAGTAGTGATGACAGAAAAATATGAAGATGCTTAAAGGAAAATGTTGGTAAATTGGTCTTATTCCTCAAAAAAAAAAAGGTTTGTTGTTATTACTATTAGCATCATTAAAAGAAAGCTTCCTATTGGTGGTGCAAGATTTTTTCTGATTTTTATGTGATACTATATCTGTGAATCAGATATAGTATTGTAAACCAATATTGTAAACCAAGCAAAAAAGTCTAAAATTTTAAAAATCTAATAAAATTAGATTTGTGAAAATTTAAAAAAAATGGCCCATATTAAAAAGAACAAAACAACAAATGCCTGAAAGTGTGTGGAAAAAAGGAACACTCTTACACTGTTGGTGGAAATGTAGACTGGTCCAGCTACTATGAAAAGTCATGCAGAGGTTCCTTAGAATATTAAAACCAGATCTGCCATATGACCCAGCAATTCTACTCCTAGGTATCTACTCAAAGAAAACAAAACACTAATCCAGAAGTAAACATTCATGCCTATTTATTGCAGCACTATTTACAGTACACAAGATATCAAAATAATCTGAACAGATGGATGACTGAAGAATACTTAGTCTATATGCACAGTGGAATACTTCTCAGTAATAAAAAATGATAACACATGTAGTAATAAAAATGAAACTGGAAGGGGTTATGCCATGTGAAATAAATCTTAAGGATAAAGATTCATACTGGATGATTTCACTTATATGTGGAATATAGAAAAAACAAACAAAAGTTCAAAGATAAACCTTGAAAATTGACCAAAGATCTGAGTATCCCAGAGAGGAGGGGGAAAGAAAGAAGAAGTTACAATGAGACTAGGAATAGTACATTTGATTATGACTAAGGATACCAAAAGGAAAATGTGGTAGGGTAATAAACAAGAGCAGGAGGGGGTGGGAAGGCATGTCCAATGGAAGATTACTGGGGCTTTGATGGTAGGTATGGTAAAATTATATAATATAATATATATATATATTTGTAGAGGTGTAAACCTATAGTTTTATACACCTAAGACATATAGAGATGTGAATCAATGTTACCTGAATAAATGTATCTTAACAAATAGAAGCTACAAAGTAAAATTTAAAAAGTATCTATATAGACTGTAGACTAGATAAATGGACTGTTACACTTGAGCTGAGATATAAAATAATTTTGTGGATTTAAAGCATACTTTTATTACATGACATGTTTATATTTCTTATGCATTCTTAAGGGATGAATGCACAAGAATGCTTTTGAATTTTACAAATTCTTGCACTCTGAAACCAAATATTTAAAATTCTAGAATAAGATAATTTGTATGTGTGTAAATGGGGTGGGGAGGTGTTTACCATTGTGATTAAGTGATACTAATACATTTTATTGGTTTCTTAAATAATTAAGTTCTCTCCAAAAACTAGTACATAAAATACAGAGTCAGAGACCATTCTAAATTATTCTAGATGTGAAATCTTATTATTAGTATGAAGGCTGCTTCTTACTTTCTCTGCTATAACTAGAACAGTAATGTTCTAATGAGGTTTATAAAGTCCTATGCTGTAACTAGAACATTGATGTTCTAATGAGGATTATAAAGTCCTATGGTTTTTCTGGATACATGTAAGCTTTCTCTCTCTCCCTCTCTCTTTTTAATGAGCAATGACTGAACATGATTCTAACAAAACATGCTGTTTAAATGAGTAAACAGAAATTTAGGCAAAAGTCATGTATGAATATATCCTAAAAGGTTCTAGAGAAAATTATTTTGAGAGAATTTGGCAGTGATCTCAAAGGATCCCTAATAAAGGAGCCTAAATAATACCATTTTCCATTTATTTTCCTTATTTTTGTTGACCCTGTCTTTCCCAGTCTTTATATTTATCACCTAAACTTTCTTATGATTTTCCAATGCATCTTTGTGGGAATTTATCATGTTGTAGTTTCTTCTACATCATAATTTAATGAGACACGAGCAAAAAGAAATGGAAAGGAAACCACTCAGCTTTAGAGCATTATTTAGTATGCCCTAAATCAACAGGTATTGAGCAATTAGCTATAAAACTTATGAAAAATACAAATTTTGAGAGGTTTATCAGTAGAGTCAAATGATATTATTTGAAGTGTTTCCAGAATAGAAAATGGCAATGAGCTTCAAAATGCACACAAAACTAAAGAAGCAATATTTTCAGGATTATATGATAGTAGTCAATGAGAAAATGGTCAGTCACCAGTAAGCTCTGTACCTATTTGTTCTGCTATTTTTGAAGATGTCTTAGGCTCTGCGTTAACCTGAGCTGCTGTATTATAGTTGTTCATGATTTTAAAAGACACCCACATTTGCTTTCTTAATGTGTGCACAGAATAAACAAACACTCAAGTATTTACTTTTCACTGCTCAAATCCATGGCTCTACAACTGTCAATACCCCAAATCCATTAGGCAAATGCCTAGAAAAGTACAGAAAGTCAGCAACTGGAGGCATCTAAAACTAAATATAAAACTACATAAAAAGATGCTTATTTTAACCTTCCATTTTACCACATAATAGGGTAGTATATAGAAAAATGGAAAATTTAATGTTCTCTGAGGATAAGTAAAAATTCCTTTGACTAATATTTTAGAGCTTGATAAAGTCTGATTACTGTCATATGTAAACAATGTAATTTCTGCCAAGGACCTTTCTCATACCCTATATACGATACAGTCTCCACCAATCTAGCTTTGCTTCTAATGACTTTCTAAATTCAAGCTCCTAAGTATTTTCACGTAATTCATCACTCAGGTTTCCACTCAGGTTTCGCTTTGCTTTTCTCCATCCTTTCATAATTTGAATGGTTTACAAAGTATTTTCTGATGGCTTCCAAGATAATGTGAACTCACAGATAAAAATTATTGAGTACCTATTAAGGTATATTACATGTATGACAGTTTAGAACTAATATTTTTACCACATAATTTCTTTAAAGGAGACATATCCCCAATTCACAGAAAATAAATCAAGATATTAATGAGATTAAATAACTGGCACAGTATTAGAACAGGTTGATGATAGTTAAGAAAATCAAAACCCTTAGAGATTTAGCTTCTAAATCTTATCCTCTTTCTGCAATACCAATCTAAAAGAATAATAAGTACTTAAGCAATGTGGAGGACAGTGTGCTTTGCTATTAAGTTGGAATATTTTGTGATGAACAAAAATCTAAAATATATTTAGAAATATGAAATTTTTAGTGTTTTATTTTTCTTATGCCATTATTTTTGTGAGATTCATTGATATTGCTTTTAGTGTAGATCATGTATCATTATTGTAGCTAAGATGATAATTGAAACAGTTACTGAAATAACTATGCATATAATCATTTATCAGTTTTCTGGTCAAACGTACAGATTGTAACACTGAACAGCAATATTTCTTGGGAAATTTGCACTTTACGTAAATTATTTTCTTTACTTAGCTGCAATCAAAAGAATCACCATTTATTGCTAAATTGAAACTTCATTACCATTTTCACCTGTAATTAATATTCTCAAAAAATGCATTTTTACTTACAAATAGGTATTCATGCATTATACAAACATAGAATTACACATGTTCTATTAATATAAGGCAAGTCATTCACTCAACATATATTTTAGAGCACCAACTACATGCAAGCTATTTTGCAATGTGTTAGAGTCATGAAAAAGAAAGTCTAGTCTCATGTCTTCTACAATTGTGATTAAAATCTAAAGGGGCAAAAAGACAGTCAAGTCAAATAGCAAGTATGATGCAACATGCTAAATGACAAAAGAAATAATATATCTTATTGAGGGGGAACAAAGAAAGAATCTAGTCCAAGATTCTTGAAGAACTAGTTCAGGAAAAGTATCCTGGATGAAATGATAAATTTGGGTTTATTCCTGCAGTTTGTTATGTGTTCTAACAAAGGGCAACTGAGTGTGTGCAGATCTTGAGGTGAGAAAGAGATTGAAATGTTGGGGAAAATGAGAGTATTTAAGTGTGTTTGGAGTCTAGAATCGAATAGTTTCCTCATCCATGAAATAAAAGAAAGAGGCAAAGTACTTTTCTAGCTCTGACATTTATATAAAACATTAGTTCCCTATTAGTCTGGTCTCTATAGTTACATTGAATACTTAGAAAGTGAAATCTTGAACTTGATTGTTTTAACTTCCTACAATGCTAACCATGTGAAACAATATCCACAGAGGTCCACACAGTGCTACTGAATGACTAATGGAGCAAAAGAAAGAAAATCTCTGCAAAGTAAAGTTTATTACATGACCTTGTCTTACCTCAATTTTGAATATCTTATACTGGAGATCTCTCAAACATTTTTTAGTAAAACCACTTTAGTAGAACAAGAAAATTTAATTCTTTAACTTACTTTTAAATCATCATTGGGGAAGTGGGGATTGTATAGAAAGGATTAATGAAATTACATGGAATAATAATAAAAAAAAATCCTCACCAGAAATACTGAAACAACTAGGAAAGTTTCTCATTAAAATAATCACTTCATAGCTGAACGAAAGTCATGTTTCATTTCATAAATATTAAACACTGTAAGAGACCAATCATGAGTTAAATAAAGAACAATATTTAAAGAACCCCTAGTAATGCTGCGGACTATTTTTGAATCACTTCTGTGAAAGGCTGATCAACATAATGACCCCCTTTCCATTCACCTTGACACACACTCAAATGCACTTAGGAGCAAATAGTCTTTGAGAGTTGCTAAACATAACATGTTACAAACCTCTCTAATGAATTAAACAATTACAAACATCCAAAAAGAAACAGAAACTCCATAGCATTTCTGTTTAAATGATTTAAATTTTCCTTATTCACAAACATGTTATAATTATTTGGGTAGATTCCCAGTCTCTCTGAAAAGCATATTCGTTTCCTAAAGACTTATCTTCAGTATATATTTATATCTGAGTTGTCATGAAAATATGTAGGAATATTAATTTTTGTCAGCCTATAAATCTACCCCTTAAAATATATTTTCACTTTCAATATATATAAATATTATTTAAAAATAAAATAATCATGTCAAAAGTGTACACATTTAAAAATGTGCAGCACAAACAGAATAACAGCTTCTCAAATTGTCTACAATCACAAGATGTAGAAATCACTGTAATTACTATTTAGATAAATTACTATTTCTCTACCTATTTATTAATTTATTTAGAGAACTGAGATGTGTGTTAGGAATTATCTTTAAAAACATGTAGTAGAAATGGTTTACAGTGGTTTAAAAAAGGAAAGGTGCCTTTTATAATTTATCGAAAACATTTTGATGATTGTGTGGTTTTGACATAACAAGCAGTGCAGAGCTGCAGTCTGGGGTTGCTACAGAAACTCCAGAGATAATTTCCCTTCTCTTTTTCTGCTTCTTCATCTTTAGCCTGCAGTTTTATCTTCATGGGTCCTCTTTTGGCAAAATGAATGCCCCTGCATTCCACAGAGAATAAAGGAAGTATCAAAGAGGTTGGATCATACATCAGTAAAGCATGTTTCCTGGAAATTTAGAGCAGAAATATTTGTCTTATCTCTATCTCATATGAGCATAAAAAATGGACAAACAAGATATTAGGCAATGGACTAATAATGTAAGCAAGATAATACATATTCCAGATATGACTTCTTTATTGGTTTTATTATATAAATTATCTTGCTTGTAATTTTCCATAATTCAAAAGTTTCAGTCATTATTATTATAATGGGTACAAATATATTTAATCACTCATTACTCATTTTATTATTTTGAACAATTCTAATTATTTTTTGTTTCTATTAAAAGTATTTTTAATATCAATCCAAGTTATTCATGGTCTGTTACATTTTATATTATGTCTTATATCAATTAACAAGTCAGTATTTCAGAATTATAGGGTTTATTTGTACTCTTTCCAATAACATTTGAAAAATATATTACTTTTAAGGAGAAATCAGTTTTTCAGTAGGTTCTCTATAAAATCTAACTTTATCCTTAATTCTCACATTATTTCAAATCATAGTCTTAATACTTTTTAAAATCAATTTGGGATATGCAAACTTCAGAAAGACTTGGTGCTTTATTTGAGCACAATTAAATATAGCGCACATGCATTAAAAATTTACACAATGAAGTTCTTATAATAGCAAGAAACCACAGTAGAATTCCCAATATTCACTAAAGATGTATGAAAATGAGAACTAAACTGCCCTTTCAACATAAAGGAAAAATGAAGAATCTTGAAATAGGCTTTTCACTACTATTAATAATTGGGAATAGTTGGGAATTTGAGCCCTTTATTTTATTGTTACTAATTTTATAGATTAAATATGAAATAAATAAGTTAAATATACATTTCTATTCTGGGTAAATGCTAAAATTAGGCACACTATCCTGTCCCTATGTTACACATTGTCGGAACCAAGTGAAACAACTAACCTATTGCTCCGTGAAACATTTGCTACTACAGGGATGTATTAGCTAATGGGTTTATTTATGAAGACAAACAGCTTGCACCTCAAATCTCTTGAAGATCTTTACTGAAAGTATCAATCCAAAACTACTATATTCTGAACTTCACCAGTATTTAATATTATTCATCTTTTAAAACATACTTATCATCAAATAGCACAGGGCATCAATTTTTAATATTTCCTCATGTTTAAAAGACACCTGTCAAGATACTGCTGTTGTTTGTTATCAACTATCTACTTTGCTATCTACCACACTTAGCTTTGCTCTACTAAAAGATATTTTTGGCAGCTTTTTTGGGGAGATAACAAGAAACATTACATAGTTTCATAAGCATGCATCAAAACCACCTAATAACATTTATTACACACCTCAGATAACGGTATGCTATCAATGAATCCTAAAATCACAGATCTAGTAATGTACCTGGATATTTGGTAAGAGAAATTAGATAATTTATGTTTCCAGATAATAACCTCAATAAATCCCAGTGATTTCACTTAGTACCTTGAACTAGATACCAATAAAAATCATAGAGCAAGCTGAATTTAGATCTAATTTGACAACTAGAAAATGAAAAAGGGTAACCTTGTATGTTTTCAATAACAACAACAACAAAATTACCTTTGTTGTGCTTATTTCAGTTAATCAAAATATATTCCTAATCACTAAAACAATGACCTCTGACTCAGGTTGGACATTGAAGAAAAATGGCAAAGACCAAAATTGATAAAACTTATATACTCCAATATTTTCCAGAAATAATAGAGTACCGCAGGTTGTCTAAATTAGAGACATGATCTGTATCTTTTGGAATGGATAGCATAAATTGCAGCTAAAAACTTGATGATTCATTTGGGACATTTTTGCTTTTCAAATCTACATTCTCTAAAGTAGTAAGCTAGTTATGCTGATGCAGGGGGAAGGGGGCATAGCTAGGTCTCTCAACTATTTTTCCTCTTTAACAACCAGTAATATCAAAAGTGCCTGCTTTACACAGATTAAAATACTGTTAGTAATTTCTGTTATGGTGATTTTTCTCTCACTCTACCATCAGAAGGCAATGTTACCAATCTGAATATCTCCTTGCACTAGTATACAAGACAGTTTTGTCAGTATAATGTTTCATTCTGGATAGAAATGTTGACAGCATAAATAGAAGGGAAAGAGGAAAGATTAGACTGAGGAGTTCTGAATGCACTATCAGGAGTGAGATTAAAGGGAATCCCAGGAAGTTGGCCACGTTCACAGACATTCTATCATCCTGTCTCCTTCCACTCTCCCCCCACACTCTCTTATTTAAAACCACTGGAATAGAAATCAAAATTGCCTTTGAAAAAGGTTAATTCACTTTGACTCAATTACAATACTTCTATATAACTTGAATTCCACTAATAAGGCAGTCTTTAACCTTCCAACCTTCTCTTCAGATTAAAGAATTCAAGTTCTTTGTTGTTTTGCTCCACTCCCCAGGCTAATGGATATTCTCCATCTCCATCAAACTCTATAGCACAAAATCAGGTAAAAATTTTCCAAAGACCAAGACTAGATTTATAGACATGTGCTTGCTTTCAAAAACCAGTCTTCCCATATGTTTGACACTTGCAGAATATTTATAAATATGTGTTTCCACAGAAAGCATCACAGCACAAGGCAGTGGTGATTTGCTGCTGAGCCAGTAGTCTAAGTTCACACTACATGTGTCCAGAGCAGATGCAGTTAATGTGATGGGATACAAGCTGGTTACCTGTCTGAGAGAACATTGTCTACTAATTTTTAGAAATATTCAGTAGCTTATTAAAAGCTTTAGTTTAGTTCATATTTTCAGAGTTGTCTGATTAAAAGTAATTTTTGAAAATGTGCTGCTCTATTTTTCAAACCTAAAAAGTCAAGAAAAATCACCCACTTTCACCCACTTTTTTTTTTGGTAAATGATTTAAATACATTTGGAATCAACACAACACAGAAAATCATCTATAAGAAAGGTGTATTGACATAATGAATTTTTAAATCACAGATCTATATTATTCCTGTAAGGTAAGGTATCAAAAAAATGCCAAAAAGAGAAATACGAAATGATCTTATTTATATGTGGGATATCAGGAAAACAAACAAAAGGACAAGAAAAATTTAAAACTAGCAAATTGACTGCAGAACTAAAACATAAAACAAGGGAAGGGTAAAGAGGGTGAAATCAGGGGAGGGATGAATATAAGAGATAAAGATGACAGTTCATGGGTGACAAGGTACTAGGAAAACTTCGGGGTATATATGATGAAAAAATATATATCTGTGCAATAAAAAAAAATAGCCTATAGCTTTTTACTAGTGAACAACACCAAAGACTCATTGTCATAAGATTAGTGAAAACATTTGTCTTTCATTGGAAGTATCATTGACAGGAAGTTTAAATCTAGTTGAAAATAGATGATCAGAGGTCTGCATGGCTTACACAAACAAAATGACAACATGAAATGCCTCTCTGTCATCTGCCTCTTTTTCTCTTTAGCAATTAAATTATATATTAAAAGCAAAAGTATTAGATTCAAGGTGACTTTCCTATTAAAAACGTACATATAAAGAAGGACTAGATCCTAATATACCAAGAATACTGGAATTGTATATAATGATCCCAATTCTGTAAAAATCAAATGAACTGAATCTTAACAAACTGCAAGCTCTTACACATATAGATTATTCCAGAACATTATGGGCCATCATACTCCCATATAAGTCCCCATCAGTACTTTATAGACAGGGGAACTAAGCAGTTTATAAACTAGTACTCCAACTATAGGTAGACACAATGGAAAAAAAGTCAATATTAGTACAATTCAAAGAATAGGAACCAAAGAACAAAGAAGAGTTGTTTCCATTTACTACTTTGGGAAATTTATCTGACAATGTCGGTGTTACTTTAGGAAAGTAACAAGAACATATACCAAAAGTTGTAAATATATTCATATTCTTTACTTATGAAAATTATAAAGTAGATGACCAAATATCTTTTATTGTCTGAGATTATCTCCACACCATGCAGCAGTGCATTTTCAGGAAATTGGTTTGATTTTATTTTATAGTACTGGGAATTGAGTAAATAATTACATCTCTATGCTAACCAATACTTCCTACTATTTGGTGTTTAAAAAACTCAAATCTAATTTGATGTACATCTCAATTAAATGTACAAAACTTCACAGCAAGCATTTCATACTTCTTGCTTCAGTTTATTTCTTTTATGATTATTTTTCCATCACATTGATTTTCTCAGGTGCTATTTTAATAATACTATTTCATATTTTTTGAATCCTATTTCACTTAAACACTTTGGGGACTAAAACAAAATATAGATAATCTAGATCTTCATCAGGTGAGATACAATAGAGACAATAATTTTAACAGAAACCAGAATATAGTACTTAGTAAACATCTATGATTGTAACTTTAATTGTGAAGTAAAAATTTAAACTAAAAAAATAATATACTTAAAACTAAGATGAAAACTAAAATGAAGTGCACTGGCAAATATATTGTAAATTACAATATAATTTAAGTTTAAAGCATTCCATGTGTGACAGGGAGAGTGAGAAACAACCTATGATGCCATGTCTCACAAAAATATATATACTTAAATGTCACAATATTTTAAAATACTGTTCTTTGCTTTAAAATTCTCAATATTATTTTCCTATCACTACTATAACAAATTATTATCTATTTAACAGTATTGGATGTCAATTTTTCTTAAATGTTTAGTACTTTTATCTTACCTTTATAATGAAGTGATTTTAATTTAACCCTCTGCCTAGCCAAGGCCATGATCCAGAGGCAGACAAAGTCCTACAATTTATATTTAATTAATGAGGTTTTTGAGACCCAGATCAGCAAAATGACTTACTGAGGCAAGACATGTTACCAAAGTTAGGGAGAAATTAAAAATCCAGTATCCTGATACATTTTGATTCTGACTGTGGTGTTCTTTCTACTTAAGTATGCTACCTTTCTCTTACAATATGCTTGTCTTCTAAACCTGCTGTTTAGAAGGTTTAGAAGACATAACCTTCTAACCTTTGTTTTTGACTTAAGGGTGAAGTAGGCGTATTTTTAATGCTTATTTTACAAAATTCAAATTAATTTGAAGCTTAAGTGAACAACATTGCCAACGATATTTTTGAAAGTCCTCTACACTCCAATTCTTCCTCTGAAGAGGAAAATGGTATCTCTCCTTGGAGAGGAGCGTGGACACGATCCAAGGAAGTGGGCAGCAGTTAAACTGGGAGGTATCATTGGGCAGATGGGGCGTGTGTGAGAATCTCCAAAGCTCCAAACGGAAACAGGAGGCCAGTGAAATGGACAAGGGAACTTGTGAAGACTGGCGTCAGGCTGACAGCAGAAATGTGAGGGGAATCTGGGAAAGTCAGTGCTCAGGCTGAAGGCAGCTGGACGATGACAGGGAAGCCACAAGGGTCACTGCTCACACAGCACTTGTGCCATGACTGAGGGAGCCATGGGGCCTGGACCAGAGGAAGCAGCTGGGCTGTGAGGTGGATCCAAGTGCTGAGGCAGGAAGCAGGTGGCCACAGGAGGAGGACAAGATGAGGTCTGTGCTGCGAAGCATCTGCCCCTCACATTGGCTCCGATGGAAAAGCTCTACAAAAATGAAAATGTAGAGGGAAAAGCATTTATTTTGACTAATCATCCTCAAAAGCAATTCTGACACCCACAGTGCTGAAAGGAAGGCTTACATAGGACAGCAAAGCAAGAAATGTGGAATTCTCTGGTGCTAAGTTGTCTTAGAAAGAGCAATGGCAGCAAGCACATTTCCATGAGGGGCTAGAATCATCCTCGTACTTCTGACTTTTTCCGCTGACTGATGTGTGCCTCCAAGCAAGCGGATATAGATTTCTTTGAACCTATCTTCCCGCTGTAAAACATAAACTATCTTTCCGAGAGCAAAGAGTTCCAAACAGCCATGCTCCATGTTCAAAATGCAGTCATTTTCAAAGGAAAATATTGATGGCATTGTTAAATACACAATTAAAGTGAAGTCTTCTTTATAAAGTGTTATCTCTAAAAACACATTCTGAAATCACGGGATGAAACTTTAGTTGCTTTTTGCTGCTGCTTTTAAGCACTGTCTATTATTTCTATTGAGAATATCAGATATATGAAATTCTTTCCTTATTGACTATTTTAATGGAGATAAGAATCATATTTAAGTTATTCTTTTCCATCTGCCAGAGAAACATAAAGTTATAGAATATGCTTATTCTAAAGAGAATCTAACACATTCTGTTTAGCTAATGAGAAAGTCTCACTCGACATGGATGCTCTCTGACAACAATAATAAAATTAAAACAAAAGCCAGAACTTTCTTATATTTACTAGGAAAATAATAGAATGACCAATTAGATAATTGTACATAGTTATGTGCATTTATAATTTAAATTATTTAAAATTGATAGGTCACTTTCTATTAAGAAATACTACGCAAGCACAAACATACACACACACACACAATCCTGTGAACTACTGTTATGCTGCTTTTTTGTTTGATGTTCCTCTAAAAAACTGTTTTACAAACCTAATTAGTAATGAATATGGATTTCTTGCACTATATTTTCTGAATATATAATATATAAGAAAATATAGAATATTTTCTTGCACTATAAATTCTGAATCAATAGATCTCAGGTAGAGCAAAGTAATCTGTATTTTTAGCAAGTATCCTCGGGAACAAGGAATTTAAGAAACACAACTCTAGAAGATCACTTGGTACTATGGTAGGTAAATAACTCAATTTACATACATTCTGTCTTAGCATAGACCATCTGTGACAACACTAATAAATTGTGCATGAAATTGATTTCATCTATACAGGATACATAATTTATCCTGCAGTATGTCCTGTATGCTTTTGACTCACACTTTCATTTCAGCTGTTATTCATTTGTGGTCTGATCTTGAGTATAACCTCATTTACAGGGAGGATATTAATTTTTCCTCAATTACAAAGTTTGCTTTCCCCTCTCCCTTCTGTTTACTGATTTTTCAGGGAGATCTCAAGACATAGAATCTATTTTTTTCTAATTTCAGTCTGAAGCAAAAGCTTAAGCCCAAGCAAAGCTCAGTGTATAGAACATGATCAGAAGAAAATGGAAGCTGTATTTCTTAAAATTCTGATATGTTTTATGTTTTGTAAATACCTTTTTATTAATCTTAAATTAGAATTAATGTCAGTGAATTTCAGGTACAAATAAGGTGGTCACTCTTATCTTAGTCACCATGCTTGTTGGTGCTTTATTACAATGGGATTAGACTGAAACAAGAACTAACCATTTGCGTTTGTTTCCGTGTTTTACAACCTTTTCACATTCTAGCTTCTCAGCATAAAAAGGATTAACAGAACAGAGTGCACTGTACAGAATACTAAATGTTCTCACAGTCTATGTCCTTGAGCAAATCAAATTTTAACTGAAAAAATTCTCTGCTAAAAGAAATACAATGAAATAACAGGCATATGCACTAAACTAAATTCTGCCACTATCTAAACTATGTATCATGAATAATGATATTCATGCACTTTAAGAAACTATACAAACTCTCTTTTATCACGAGATTTCTATTCTGTAAATTGCTGCTGCTAATTTACATGCTACCTAGCTAACAACTGGAATATCTGAATCACTGAGGGAAAGGAGGCATATCATGATTGCCATTTCATAGGAAGTTTATTCAAGTTCTATATTTTGTTTGAAGTCATTTCCCCTATAAGACTAAGAAAGGGGAGACTGGCATTCTGTTCCACTAAGAAGATTATCTATGTGAAACAAGTTAGAATTTATTCAGGTGATAGAGATTATAGAAAAGGGTTTATTTATTTAATAAACCATTTTATAATCAATCATATATTCGTTAATAATTGAATAAAAAGGCATGAAGAAACATTCAATGCAATAGTTCAAAACATTTTAAATATAAAACTGAAATAACTGAAACCAAAAGATACATTAAAAAAAACTACCATGGGATGCCTTTGGGGAATTAACGTCATCAACAAGAAAAACAAAAACAAATATAAGCAAATGTGACTGTATCAAACTACAAAATTTCTATGCAGTAAAAGAAATCCAATCAAAGAGGAAAGACATTCTAGTGTATTAAAAGAAAACAAGTGCATTTCATGTTTAACAAGGTATTAAAAACAAGATATGAATATTAATGTTAAGGTAAAATATACAAAATCTCATAAAACAGAACAATAAAAAGTGAGAACTTGGCTAATAATAAGGATCTATGTAAATAATTCTTAAAAAAAGATATATGAATGGTCAAAGACAATTGTTTGGTTTTGTGCAGCAATTCTGTGTCTCTGGTAGAAGAATTAAGCCTCCCTAATTTTTTAATAATTTCTCATACCCTCCCCAGCCCATGATAGTAATGCAATTCAAAAATCTGAATTAGTGTCAAAACATTGGCATGGGGGTTGGGAAGCATTCTATTAACAGGTCAACAACTAAGTCTAGAGAGTTTCTCTAACTCAACTTTAAGGATATATCATCTTTCTCAGACTTCAGTGTAAATATAACATGATTAAATCATGTTTCTGAAGAGGTCTTTTTATAGGGTCAGCACTTGGAAAACACTCTTGATGAATGAATATCTCATCAGAGAAATTCATTATTAAACAATGAGCAAAGCAAAGAATAGAGAAAATGGAAGAATTAGTAATAAGGAAGAGGAGGCAAGAGCTAATTGAAATACTAAGCAAAGGTCAGTCATGTAAATTAGTACACTTTTTTCCAAATATTACTAAAACAAAATCTTTGTTTTTGCTACACCAGGCAACTTCTCATTAATTTTCAGATCAGGAGGAGAATTTAGGTGAATATGTTTTTTGTTTTTTGTTTTTTTTTAAATTTAGAGTTTAGTTCCACTGAAGCAACGTGTAGCTAAGAGTTGGCTTCTTAGAAAAGTTCAAAATGATAGGAAAAATAAGTAGCAAATTTCTCCATTCTTTTGAACAGGGCTTAATTCAGTGTTCTACTTTTCAAAGGAAGGGCACTTATGACCAACTGAAAAAAGAACAAATAGGTCCCATCTCCTGCTGCCAATGTGGCAATCTAATTTGGTACTGTTCCTTTCCACCTAAATTCCTGTCTGATTTCTAAGTGTAAGGAATTTGTCTGTTGAATTAAAACAGGTTTCCTAAACTTGTTTTCATTATCTCATGATCCTAACACTTTAACAGTGAATACTCTTGATTGTTCATAGATCTTTTGAAAAAGAGCTACTTTAGAAACAATTTCATAATCCACAGAAAAACAGTGAAGAACACATTATACATAGGAGAGATGAATTAGGCATAATCTAAGACAAAGACATGAGTAGCCATTGAGAGCAATTGCTTTTAAGAGCACATTTTGATCTCTTCAGTTTTCATCATAAATTAAATTGAAGAATCAGTAAAATGGCAGCTTCCACTTAGTTCATATTAATCACTACTATAGAGTACTAAAAAACTGACGTGTGGTTTTAAAATCATGATATGACTTAGCTTTATAAATATTTATAACTAATGTTAAGTTTTAACAGCTTTTATGTAACTATATTTTATATTTTATCATAGAATATACATAAAATTATACATATATAAGCAACATAAGAAAAACTTTAAAACATCAATGTATTTTCATTATAATAATCCATTTAAAATTTTATTTTATGACTGAATTTTATGCAGATATAAACACATAAAATTGTAAATGCAGTTGAACACATACACATTAGTTTAACAGATACATTTTTTGCTCTTTCATCAGAAAAAAAAACATATCTTTAGATCATATGTTATTCTGAAAGTGATGTCAAAAAATATCTTTAGATGATATATTATTCTGAAAGTGATGACATAAATGTAGCTAAAAAATACTGAGAAAGGTTAAAAATAGAAAACTAAATAATTAAGAAGGAAAACTTCATTTGATATATAAAACCTTATACTTGGAAAACATTAGTAAGATTAGAAAGAGTGGTTTTAGCAATCTATTCATAATATTTAATAAGCTGCTACATATATATGTATATATATATGTATATATATATATACCAGGTAATTATTAATATCAAATTGGAAGTTTAAAAAAAAGTATTAGCTCTTTTTGCATGGAACTGCCAAATTCTAATATTGATAAACAGAGGATGTAACATATGCATCTTACCCTGTGGGAGTAGGTTTGAGGTATGTTTTAGGATGTGTTTGGACTACTTATATCAATAGAAATGCATATTCTTATGTTACTTCAGATTACAAAGTTATGTCAATGTTAGACTTAAAATTTTGCAATATTAACAAGTAACTGTAGTGGTTAGCAAGATGGTTCACATCTGTAATTCTCTTTAAATGAAAATATTGCTTAACTTAATTTAAATATGACAAGAAACAGAAAAACTACTACTAAACATTTAGTTAAATAATTGGTGGACAAATTTGGTGAAAGCAGAAAATAAAAATAAACATATTTAGAAGCCATTCATGAAAAATAAGGGTGGCTTTGTTTTTTCAAAGTCTGTTAAGATAGATTTCCAATACTGTGCACACTACTGTAACATGGGCTACAGATGGGGCAGCCAATTATGATATCTGTAATGACCACTGACTATTAATCCCTAAGTACTTGTAATTTATTTGGGGCAGACACCATTCAGTCACACTATGCCTCCTTTTGACACAAAGATTATACCCGGCTTTCTTGGCTATCCCTTAATCTCATGCTATTTCTAAAGATTATAGAGTGCTAACTAGATCCAAGATAAAAGCTAAGAAATCAAATACTTTGACACAGAAATTGATCAAGTTAGTGAAAAACTATAGTGTTCTAGGTCATTATCTCATTACTGAAAGAAGATAGTATATTGTAGAATTCAGAATCTGTGAAGACATTTCTTTCCCATTCTATGTATAATCTCCTGACCCTTGAAAGATACTTTTCATTGTATGCCCACCTACCCCAATTCAGGTATTATAACATTAAGAATCATAAATAATAGACATTATGAGTAGTGTCATAATGAATAGACACTATGAGAATTCTTAACAAAATATGCATAATTTTAAATATAGAATTTTGCAATTTTAAGTGCATTCATTTTGCTGCAATATCATGAATTTTATAAAAACACAGATCTCTTGACCCCACTTCAGAGTCTGATACTAACCCACTGTTTATAACTGGCATTTGCCATATTAATTTTTTTTTTACAAGTGACTCTGATGAACAACCCAAGTTTACAGCCACTAATTTGATTTAATTCCTTCATTTAACATACTCATTCACTTTATCTCCTGATTATTTATTGGAACACCTGTAATTTATCAAATTCTGCAGTAAGTATAAAGTACACTGAAGTGACAATTTGCACAATCCTTGTGATTTTACCTAACTTATATTAAATGTGTATTATATGCCAATTGCTATTCTAAGGAAAATGCAAGTTTTCCTACAAATTTGATTTAATCACATAATCAATACAAAAGAGTATTTAAAATAACAATTATACTTTATTTGAAATGATAGGAAATTAAAATGCTTGCAATTATGTCACAAACTTTAAAAGGTATTTATTCTTTAACATAATAGTAAAGTTTTATGTAATGCCAGAAATGGAAATACATAGTCCTTGGTGCCAGGGGCTAGTACTGTTGATAGAAGGCACCCTAGTCTATTTGTAAAGATGTCTTCTCTCCCTATTAGTTAGTTCTGTGTATATACCATTCCATTGGAAAAATATATGAACTTATATAATATTTACATTAAAAAAAAACAAAAAACAAACAAACCTTAACTAATAAAAAGAGCTGCACTAGCTTCTACCAAGAAAAGACCCTATGGGAGAGAAAGGGTGGGGGGAGGGAGAAAGCGAAGGTAGGTGGGGAGAGAGAGAGAGAATGAGAAAACACCCTGTACAAGAGATAAAGTGAAAAGTTAAGGAAACTAAAAAGTCCATAGCACTTAACTGAGCCTGGCACTTTAGCTAGATGAAGAGATACCTATGAATTTGATACTTTTTTTGTTCTTTACAAATAAGGACAAATTTATTATTTCCTTTTAAAGATGGTTAAGATCAAAGATGTATGACATAATATAAGACTTTCTCCCTATTCTGTTGTAAGGAGTCTAGAGAAATGTACGATGTTGATCGTACATTGTTCTATATGGTATGTGACCAGCTGACCATTTTGTAAAATGAAAGGGATGAAAGAAAGGAAAAGAAGAATGTATGTAATTTAGGGAATATTACTTTAGGATTTATTAATTTAGGACCAATATGATACATAGAAATTTTCTGTAGGTTTAAAACATGAATTAAAGCAGATAATATACGATGAAAGATTCAGAAAAAGTAAGGGAGTATGACAACAACACAAAGCATGTAGAGGGGGAAAAGAGGTGTTTTAAATAAGGCCATATGCCTAATTAGTGTTACTCATCATCTTTTAAGATAACTTTATTGCTAATATAATAATTTCTTAGAATCCAGAATATAGCTTAATTAAAATAGGAAAGGTATCTAATATGACTACTGCATTGTAGTTTTACTCTCCAAAATTAATCTTTTTTTTCTGACCTAATGTAGAGAATAATAGAGTTCCACCAGTAGATTAATCCTCTTAACTCAGTTTAATAAGCCTAAGAATAAAGACACAAAGAATGCATTTGTTGCACCAGGAGGGAATTGCATAATTGCTGAATGGGCAGTGTGTTTTGCCAGTTATCTAAGGAATTACAGCATGCAGGCTGGAACAAGTACAATCTTTCTATGCCATAACAAAGAGTTTGGATATGTGGCTTTAAGTACTCTCCTTCTAGAAAAGTGAGATTGCAATGTGTTTCCTCACCCCTTAGTGAACAAAGAATAAGGAATAAAAACAAAACAAAACAAAAACTAGTGGATTTTTGACAGCTTGAATTTTTTTTCTAAAAAATAATGGTCTCATGCTTTTAAAAAAATGGACTTTAAAGTTATATTGAGAGTAGCAAAATACTTTGCCTGAAAGCAGGTGAAATACATCAAAATCATGAAATTTGAATCACTTGATTCATTGAGGGTTCTCTTCGTAGCGCACTCATACTGCTGTGATTTTGCTGGGGATACCTGGATTTCACCAAAAATATATGTGAATATTAGTCAGACCCACATGAGGAAGAATGTTTACACTTACAAGCACAAATGTGATTTTGAAATTTAAAGTGAAAGGTGAAACACTATGTAAATGATCTTTTCAATTGCATCTCCATGGTCAAGACAAGTGTAAGGAAAAGGAATATGTCCTTATCAACCTCATCCACATTACCATGTAGAAATTGCAAAATGAAAAAGAGGACAACCTACTTGTAAAATAGGTTTTAGCCTGGAGAATATAGAAAAACAGTTTCATACATCTACACAGATTTTATCAGCATTAAGTGTGAATTTGCCATCTCAGCCATGTAACTTTAGGCACCTGGTTACAATGGGTTTATAATTCCAGATCAGAGCATTTGGATACAGTATAAATAGTTTTCTAAAACCATGATACATAAATTATATAAGAAAGGGTGGCAGTTCTCTTGTCTACCTGTAACAATGGAAGTGTCTCTATTTACTTGATAAATCTTTTCTTCTAAAATGTGGGGGAAATGATGTGACATAAATCTGATGTCTGAGGAGTACTGATACCATGTCTTTGAATCACAAGGTGCTACATCAATTTTAAAAAGAAATGTAAAGGCATTTTTGGACAATATAAGATATGTAGTGAAAGCAATCTAGTAACAGAGCTGTGAGATATTGCTAACTATTTGACCATTATGAAATGTAAATAAATGAATGAATGAATAAGAAGAAAACAATGAAATTAACAGTCTGCCAGTAATTATAGCCCAACGTAGTTTCAATTAACCATTACACATTGGTGAAGATGTTTTTGTACAATTTGTCTTATGCACATATTTTTCTTTGTAGAAATAAAGAATTCATAAATTTTTAAATCATGGTATATCAAAATACATAAAAATTGTAATATCTTTTTAATTCTTCTAAGAACAGTGATTATAACTGTCTTAGATAGTTAATTAAGGTAAATTTATATTCTTGATAAGTTTCTTTTTACATAGATAGACCAAAGTAAAAAGGTAAAATACTGAAAGTTTTAAAATAGCTGCCTCAAGTATAGAAAGTTGAAGTAAATACTCATTCTTTATCAACAATCATTCTAATATATTATTCAACAAATTTTGTACATTCCAATAATAAAAAGACACATGTCAACTTTTATCTAATGAGGCAGTCCAGGTCTCTTCAGATACAGAAAAAAAAATGTTGTACTTAACAAGGTCAGGGTGGTCGTGGATGCCTGTGAAAAATTAAAGGAAGCAGGATTGCCGGGATTGCCTGATCTGACAAAATCTCAACCAACCCACTGGGGACTCTTTGTGTTCTGCCTTGGGTAGCCTTAGGTTCAGCCCGCCTAAGAAGAATTTGGCCTTTCTATACAAATACTGCAGGGGAGTCAAAAGAGACTACAGTTGGAAGATTTCAACACATTGCACACCTCACAGATAAAAGACCAATGCTTCTCTGCACCAAATTAAAAAAAAATTCTGCATTAGTTTGCCATACCTATCTAAATGTCCAGAAAGAAAGTTTGTATCACAATCATCAGATTGTGGACTGAACATTCATGGACTGAAGGTAGTCACAAAAACAAATCTTTACTTAAATGAATTCTTACACTTAGCTCCCCTGCAGTAAAAATAGTTTAAGAATTACTTTTTAGTATAAAGTATTCTACAAAGCCTAGTTATATATATTTACTATAAATGTAATCAATAAGATCCAAAAGTATATCTTGGTAAAAGTCAAAACTGTGCATGAGTTTCAGTAATATAACTTCTTCAACATCCATTGTATCTATATTTTTAACCTATAATTATTTGGCAAACATTGTTGAGAGTATATTTTATATTTGTAATTTTTAATAACCAAAACATACAAGAAAAATGGACACAGGATTAATAGTATAAAGATCTCCAAGCACATCCTTCAGAGAAAATAATTTGCAATTATTATTCTGGACTATAATAAAAGAGCCATAGAAATTGTTTTCCTAACTCAAAGGTATTAAAATATCTAAATATTTAAAATACTTGGAAATTCCTAAATAACAATTTATATACTGTAGGTAATTGATAAAATGAGTGGTCAATACATTTCCCAGCTTTCTGTTAGGCTGCACCAAATCTTTTAAGTATTGCTTTCAATTTTGTTTCTATGGAAGACAAAAAGGGGGAAAGAGGGTGTTACATTTACACTTAAACCACATAAAATTGATATCTGATATTCTTGGATTCATAGCCATTATTTTTATGTCTACAAAATAAATAGTAAAAAGATAAGATGCATTGTTGTATAATGCTCTTAAAGATTTAAAGAAAAATGCTGTAACTTTTATCATCTTACATTGTTTCAAGCAAGATTGGCTATTTTTTCTAATTATCATTTTCCACATTTATAGAATTTTTAGTATACACATGTTTTTTCCTAATAAATCTCCCCTGTTCACTAATAACCTAGGGGTCATAAACTCATTGGTGACAGTATAAGACATGAATTTCAAGAGCCTCTTTTTTAAAACTGCAGACGTTATTAAGACATAAGTGAAAAAAATAAAAAAGAGATTATTAACCTGTAAATGTAAGTAACTAGGGGCTTCCTATTTACTTGCATGCAGCTGCACAGGGCAGATCTGTATACTCTTTAGAGATTTGTGGAGTAGATGGATATTTTTAACACAATAATGTACTGAAACAAAATTCAGACATTAATGATAGGTGACAGCAGAAAGACAAATTTCTGTGAGACATTCACCAGTTCCATTCTCTCTCTGTCTGTTTCTTTCTCTCTCTCTGTTTCTCTCTCACACACATACACAGTCTCACACAATTTCTCACCAAATTTATCCATTATTTTATGCTAATTAGCTAATCAATGTTACAAAACAAAGTTTCTCAGTTGATTTTAGGTATGCTATACTATTAATCCCAATAGCACATGAGACAGAATGAAGGCCTAAAGCAAAGGTACTGAAAGAGTTTTACCCAAGTCTGAACTTGCAGTTCCATTCCACAAGCACGTCTTCTATAAACCACAGTAAAACATAAAAACATTTCCATTTTCCATTGTGTTAACTTGAGAAATCATGGGAGATGTTGGAGACCATCATCTTAATTATGGAACCTATTTGTTTTAGCATTTAGTTCTTCCTTTTACCTTCAGTTGTGCATATCTTATCGATATGCATGTTTACTTTCTGATTATTATACACATTAAAAAAGTAAGATTCTAGAGAGTCATTTCTCAGAAGCTTCCTGAAGAGTAACTTGAATGCTAGTTTTGTGATATGCAAAAGTTCAATATTAGAGATTTGATCATTTTTTTATGATTCTTATGATAAAATTATACATTCTAAAAGTTATAAAAACAGAAAAAGTGAACAAAGTATCCCTTTACTCATTACTTTAGTATAAGTATTTTGATTTTACCTATCACTATTTCTGTTTCTTAGAATATACTTATTTGTATAAAAATTCAACTTTTGTTTGCATATATATGCATATATGACTTTTGCAAATAAAGTATGACTATCAAAGCATTTTTTATGTCCCTATCTATATTAACTGGCACTGTTAATGACTATTAATGGCTTCACAATAGGTCATTAAGTTGATGTATCTTCATATTATTATTAACCACTGAAAAAATATTTCTTAATCCATGTCAACTCGAGATTATTTTTCTCAGTGTGTAACATCAACACAAATGCTTAGTTCTGAACATAAACTTTTCTGGATAGCTTTTGTCAAAATGCTTTCCAAAGATTGTGCTGAATTTCATTACCATCAGTAATATAAGAATAAAATTTTAGTGGTACTCATGTCTTTGCTATTAACTCCTGATTATGTAAAAAAAAAAAAAACCTCATGATAAAATACATTTAATTCTTCTTTCTAGCTTCATATTTCATATTGAGATCTTTCAATGACCTTTCTCTCTAACTCTCCATCATAACAAGAGCAGCAAGGGTGGCTGGACTTCTGTGCCAACACCTTTATTTCTTTGTGGTAAAATTATTTTTCCTTTTGGGCTTGTGTGAGATGCTAGACTAATGTTAGTTGCACTTTGGGGACCGCTGAGCAGCAGCAGGAGAACACCAGGAAAGCCCAGGTAGCGCGCACAGCTATACCTGACTTTGCAATGGTAAGTTTCTTCTCCTCTAGGATTTGTCAATTTTGATTTTGCAGCTCTGTCAGCAATGCCATGTGCTGTTTGCCTCCTGGCTGAGTTACAAAATAAAGAGTCATTTTCTCTTCCAAGGTGACAAGTTTAAAAAAATAAAAATAAATCTTCTAGCTCTCCATATCTATTATTTTCTATCTGAATGATAGAAACCTTTGAAGCATGTGAACCATAGAAACTCTGAAATATAGGTTAAACTGTTGAGATTATGCATGTTACAGTATCTTCTCCTGCATAAAGAGAATAATTCCCAAATATTATTCATCATCATCATTATATAAATAAACTGTGCAATAAGAAAATATACAAATGAAGAATAACTTTTCTTGTGATTCTTGACAATATTGAAACATGACAATCTAAAAATAATGTGAGTATTCTTAGTAGAAGATGTTATCAATAAATACAAATATAAAGAAAAAATTAGCAATATCTTAGAATTTTCTTCTGTGACTGTTTGCTCATAGAGTATTCATGCTCTAATTTTTAAGACTTTGTTTCTCTTTGGTTCTTTTATCATTGATGCCATCAACTTATATTTTGACAGTGCTATACAAGTCATACAATGGAAATGATCACAAATGCACAAAAATTCTAACAAAAATTATCAATTACAGTTTAATGGTTCCAAAAAAAAGTATTAGGCTTTGAGTATAATCCTTTAATTTTTGACACATGGAAAATGCAAATATGAAAAAATTGAGCAAATTTAATATATCTCAGTCTTTCTTTTTCTTGAAAATATATAGTGAATGTTGTCCCTTGACATATATTCCTCTATTTAATTATTAATTGATAATTTTAGTATGTTGTATTAAACAGTTATAAGTAATCAAGTAATGATACTATAATAAAATAGGAATAAAAGGACCATATTACATCACAATAAAGGCCATATATAAAAAATATTTCACTAACATCATAACATGTTGAAAAACTGAAGTTTTTCCTCTAAGATCAATTACAAGACAAGAACATTCACTCTTATCACTACTGCTGACCATATTATTGCAGAAAGAATAATATAAATGAAGTCCAAATTGGAAAAGAAGTAAAGTTGCCAGTATATGAAATTGCCATGGTAATATAAGCATAAAACCCTAGAGAAACAATTAAAAACATTTACAACATATAAATCAGTACATTGAAGTGACAGGCTACCAAATATATGTGTGAATATCTATGCTACTATAGGAAAACAATGGGTAAAAGAGAAAGAAAACAATTTAATTTTAAATACATCAGAAAGAATTAAGTACCTATAAATAAACTGGACAAAAAAGTGAAATACCTGTATAACAAAATCTATCAGAAATTATTTTAAAAAAACAATAGAAGAAACACATACAAAAAGAAAGGGCAGTTCTTGCTCATAGATTGGAAGAATAAACATTGATAAAATTACCATATTATCCAAGGAGTCAATATAATGCTTATCAAACTTTCAATGTCATCACTAAAGAAAAGGCAGCTATTCCAGAAATTTAAATGGAATTATAATTTTGCTTGTATAGTTAATATTATTAATATTACAATATTACAATCCCAGACTTCAAAATATACTATAAATATATAACAAACAAAATATTCTTGTACTGGAATAAGAAGACATGTCACAGATCATGGGCTAGAACTGAGAGCATAGTAATAGAGAAACTTAATTTGATGACAAAGAAGATGAGAACATATAAATGAGAAAGAGCATCTCTTCAACAAATGACATTGAGAAAACTGAACAGCAACAAGTATAAGAACAAAATTAGATGATTTCCTCATACCATATACACAAATCAACTCAAAATGGATATTGTGCCTATATATATATATACATATATGATATTGCCTATATATATGCACATATATATGCACATATATAGGCTATATATATATATATATATATATATACACATATATAGGCAATATATACATATATAGGCAATATCATATATATATGAAATATAGGCATTATCATATATATATGCAATATTCTCAATGAAAATAGAGGCTTAAACCCTTAACAAAATCCTTGTAAAACTGACCACAACACCATATTAAGAGAATCATTCACCATGGCCAAGTAGATGTCACATCCCAGGTATGCAAGTTTGGTTTAATATATGCAATTTAAACAATGTCTTTCACCAGATCAGTTTAAAGGAACATAAATATCACATCATTATTTCAATATTTCAATAGATTTAAAAACATTAGTCAAGATTTAACATTCATTTAGGATAAAACTTTTTTTATTTTTTAAACTAGGACTCGCTATTTTTACCCGTGGAACTGTAGGCTCACATTGCCCGGAGTACCACGGACTCAAGCAATCCCCAGCCTCAGCTTCCCAGGTAGCTGAGATTATAGGCATGCGCCACCATGCCCAACTATTTTTTTGGAACTAGGTCTCACTATGGGCCCCAGGTGGGACTCGAAACACTATCCCTAGCCCTGGCCGCTTCATAGGCTGAAGCTTACAGGCACGAGCCACCGTGCCTCGCCTTAGGATAAAACATTTTTAATGGAAATAAACAGAAATATTATAAATGCCATATATGACAAACACACAACCAATATCATGGTCAGTGAGGAGAAATGGAATATATTTCTTCTAGGATCAGGAAAAACACAAGAATGTCTACTATCACCATGATTGTTCACCATAGTCCTATCCAAAACAACTAGTCAAGGACATAGGAGAAATCCAAACTGAAAAAGATTTGACTCTGTCATGATTTGGGGGGTGACATAATACACATAATGAACTCAAAAGATAACTCCAACTAATCCACTAGAAATAATTCATGATTGCCCAAAACTGGCAGATACAAAACCAAAACATAAAATTCAGTTGCATTTCTACATGCAAATATATAATCATAAATAAGGACAAAAAGAAAACATTCTCATTTACAATCACACAAAATTAATGAAATACCTGCAGTAAACTTAATGAAGGCAGTGAAGTACACATCAATTAATAACTGTAAGACTCTGTTAGATGAAATAAATAAAGCAGCAGTATTCCTACCCACCTGTATCTATGTAGGTGTGGGCTTCTCTTATCAAGTCTCTCCTTTTAGGGGCAGCTCTACTTACTGTGCAAGTGTTCTTTACTCCTCTCTCCCTTTTTATAATAAACATGCTCTTTTGGATATAAAGAAACAAACAAATGAAAATAAATAAATAAATGAGTGATAAAATTAAAGAAGAAACAAATAAATGGAAAGATAGTCTATGTTCATGGGTTAGGAGAATGAATATAATTAAAATAACAATACTACCTAATGCATTTTACAGATTTATTATAATACCTGCAAAAATTTCAATAATTTGATTTTAAGGAATGTGAAGAAATGATTACAATAATTACAAAATTTGTATGTAATCATAATAGGTCCCAAGTAGCTAAAGCAAAGTTGAGAAAAAAGACAAAAACAAAAATACTGCACATCTTAACTTTGAAGCTTACTATATAATAATTGTGTTCAAAATTATATGGTATAAAAAAGGAATAAAAAAAGGAATTCAGACTGATGGAATAGAATAAAAAACCCAGAGAATAATCCACACAGATATGACAATTAACTTTTGACAACAGAGGAGGAAAAAATAAAAAACTCTTGAACAGATGGTGTTTGGAAACATTACTAGCCTCATGCATATCACCATTTTTTAATATATTATTAATTATTAAAAAGCAAGAAGATCTTAATGTTTGAAGATGTGATCAAGTAATCAATCTCATTATTAACAAAGTGAACAGGTTTAATGTTCATGTTTCATGTTTACTGAATATTTGTCTTTTTTATGAATTTTCTATTTATATCATTAAGGACTTCCTTCAAAGTAATACAATCAGTTCCTTATATTTAAAGTGTGGTAATTAAGAGTTAACACTACATTAATATGATGCCATGAGTATCATAATTCCTTCATGCTGTATACTGCAGTAGAGTTCAGTTCAGTAAAATTATAATCTAAAAATACAAAATCATTTGGTACAGGTAGAAATTGAAAGCCATAACATAGTCATATAGTTTTGTTGTTATGAATTAATATTACTCATTAATGATGAATTTCTTCATCTAAAATTATAAATTACATGAATTTGATTGATGCTTTAAATATATACAAGTACACTAGTATCATATCATGTATATTCTAAAAAGAATGCTTCAATATACTCTCTTAATTATCTTCAAATTTTCTGTTTTGATTTTAATTGCTATTTCAAAGAGGCCTGCATATTTCAATAGTTTGCAATTACACAATCACTTATCAAGATGGACCAGGTTTTCATTTTCTGGTTCAGTTAAAATATGTGAATGAATATAACAAAGCAGAGAATTAGTTTTGATATTAAACATTGATAAAAACCTTTCATATATTATTGGCTAGTTAACTCAAGTAACAAGAGATAAACATTCTTGTTTTTAAATATTTCTCTTAAAATAGTTATCAATATTTTACTTTTATTTGTTATATTACCCAAGGATAGATTATAAGTTGATGCATACTTACATTAACTAAGAAGAAATGTTCACCTAGAATATTAGGAGAGCTCCAGTTAAATGCACCTTCAAGATGGAAAAAAAAAAAAACAAAAAACAAAAAACTCCTTGTCTTTTAAGCAACTCTTAAGATGGAAAACAAGGAAAGCAGAAAAAAAGGAAAGGGCAGGAGGAATGAAAGAAGAAAGAAAAGTAAACCAACTATAAAATACAAGTAATGTTACAACTATATGAAGATGTGACTCTCAAGACATCATGAATGTATTGAGAAGTGACACTATTTCACAAGCATTATATAAGTTTCTAATATTTAGCTACTCAGACCTAAGAACTTCTATCCATTCACTCTCCCTTTCTGATTGACTCTCTGCTGTGATTAGTCCCAGGCCAAATGAGCTAATTTGACTTTGGTTCCTTTTGAGATTCCTTATGATGGAGTATTATATGTTATATGTTATATATTTCAGGAACATTGCCAACATCTTTAAGTTTATCCTTTGGTATTAAAATAACTCATTCACAGTGATACAAGCAGATCTGTTATCTATAAAGATAACTAGTTATATATAAAGGGACAGGTCTTGTTACATATTTTCTGTTTAGAATAATAGAGTAGTGGAATTATCAGAGCCTTTTATCAGAATGATTATGTTATTTATTCTAGGTTCTATGACTTTTTAGAAATTATAGCAGAAATTCTGATCCCATGTTCTTCATTTTTACAGTATTCCCCACACATAACATACTACACTAACAATATTCTTTCACACAAGACCACTTTGCCAGCATATTATCTTATTAGAAAGTATCAGGAAAATTATAATTATGGCAATTGGAAATGATTGGTAACAAAAGATATATTTTTCAATATTTTATCTTTTAAGCTAGGGTAATTTAGAATATCATGGCGGGCAGTTAGTCAAGTGAAAGGATACCTACAGTATAAAGTTGGTTATGATTTTTAATGTTGCTATTTGTAATTAGGCTTACTAGTTAGGATTTCAGTCACAGAGAGAGACTTGATTCCCTCTTTCATTTCATTTCATACTAATGTTAGTGGGGAAAATGGTGATTTTATAAAATTAAGAGCACATTTCTGTAAACTTCAACTGTTCATCTCATCCATCTTATATTGGTGTGATTAACTGGAAATTTCTTATATGTAGCACACTCATGAAATATTTCATATTTTTTACTTATAGTTATATGGTAAATATCACTTGGTCTTTCCAAACTATGGCTAAAAATGGGTTCACTTTACATTTGCCATTTCAGCAGACCTCAGTTGACCATTTTCCCCAGAAACTCTCTTTTGCAGTCTCCTCAGGTGTCAACATTCCAACTTCTTTTCCTGCTCAAACTTTATTTTTGTCCATCTCTACTGCTTGTGAAGCAGCTGGAAGGAGTTTCACAATGTCACTGCTGCTTCTGCCATTGAAAGAATGCCAACGTCATACCAAAAGCAATATCTCTTCATGTCAGCAAAGTCACCAGTCCCCTGGGTGCCAGAAGACTAATGAATGTCAGACTATGACAGAGAAAATACCTCTTTCTTTTCCATTTAACACTTTTTCAACTAGACCCCAAAGCAACTGAGTTTATGCCCACAGTCCCACAAATCTAATAAAATCATTTTAATTAGGCTTACTTTGCAATAGCCTTAAAAAGTTACTACAAATCCACATTGATATTAAAAGTAATGGTCCCCAAAGATATGCTCAAATACTCATACTTGTAAGCTGCAATTGTGATTTTATTTGGAAGAAAATAAACTTTGAAAATGTGGTAAAATATGTGAAGATGAGCCATCCTAGATTTAGAAAGGGTCATAAACTGAATTCGAAGTAGATATTTAAGTCAAAGGAAAAAGCAATTTGAGACACAGAGACATAAGACATAAGAAGACAAAAGCAGAAATATTAGAATTACAGTGCACGATACAAGGAATGTCATGAGTGATTAAAACCTGGAATATGTAAGAACAGATCCTTCCTTAGAGCCTTCAGAGGAAGTGGTGTCCTATTAAAACTTGATGTAACTTAATTCTTATTAGGTTTTTATTTATTAATGATTAGTAATGGAACACTCCATTATAAAATACATTTACATAGGTTTTTAATTTAAATAAATTTTGTTTACAATACTATATATAATTTAAGGGTAGAGACTCACACATCTTCAGATGTATGTTACCACATCACAACCACTACCAACTGTTCAGTATTCTTCACCACAGACCACTGGGCTCAGTTCCGTCTTGGACTATCCCTCCCCTTCTGTCCCTTCCTTTCAAGAGTTTTCAGGGATTGCTTTACTGCATCCATTCCTTTGTTTTGTTTCTCTATCACCCACATTTGAGCAAAATCATCTGGTATTTTTCATTCTCCTTCTGATATACTTCATTTATTATAATCAATCCCAGTTTCAGCCATTCAATTGTAAAGGGTAAGATTTCATCCTTTTATTGAGGAATAGTATTCCATTATGTACATAAATATACCATGTCTCCTTTATCCATTCAAATGTCTTTGAGCACTTAGATTGCTTCCATAACTTGCCTGCTGCAAATTTATATTACAATGAAAATAGTCTCTCAATTACCAATTTTGAATGTTTCAGAAAAACACCAAGGAGTGAAATGGCTGGGTCATATGGTATAATTCTGTTTTGAGGAACGTCCCTTTGCTTTCTATAAGGGTTTCAGAAAAACACCAAGGAATGAAATGGCTGGGTCATATGGTATAATTCTGTTTTGAGGAACGTCCCTTTGCTTTCTATAAATTAGTAAGCTAATTTCCAATGAATGTGTAAGAGGATTTCTCTTTTTTCTATATTCTCTCAAAAACTTTTTGTTTTGGGGCTTTTTGATCTGGTATATTCTCATTAAATGAGGTAGTATCTGATTTTAGTTTTCATTGCATTTCCCTGGTGAGGAATACTGTGTAACATTTTATGTACCTTTTGTCCTTCTGCACATCTTTGGAGAAGTGCTAATTTAGCTCTTCGGCCTACGTTTTTATTACATAGTTTTTATTAGGCTATTTTCCTTTCTTCCTTTCATTCTCTCTTTCTCTATTTTTCATTCTCTTGTTGAGTTTTATGAGTTCTTTGTAGAGTTGGGTGGGATATTAGGCCCTTAGATATATGATGTGCAATTTTTCTCCCATTTAGTAGAATGCCTTTTCATTTTAATGATAGTTCTTCTAGATGTAAAACATCTTTTTAGACTATTATAGATCCTATTTAATAGCATTAATAAGACTTTGTTAAAGGAAACAGAAGAAGACAAATGCAAACAAATTCCATTCTCATGGATTGGAAGAATTAACACTGTCAAAATGTCAATTTTATCCATAGATAAAATTTTATCCAAAGATACTAAAAGATATAGATTCAACACAATTCCCATCAAAGTTTCAAAGGCATTCTTCAAGGAAATAGAGCAAACATCACTGAAATTTATGTGAAGATTTGATTTTTTAAATTTCTGACTTTCAGAACTCTGATAGAATAAATTTGTATTAAGTTACCAAGCTGTGGCAGTCCTAGGAAGCTGACGATGTTTCCTTCTAAGAGCACATAGACCTAAATAAAGAATCAGGGTAGGGAGCTGATAATGCTATCACTACCATTCCATTGTCTCTTTATTAACTATTATTGAGCCAAAAACAAACTGATGCATGAAACAATAAACATAGTTCTTCCCACTAAAGATACTCCATCTTGAAAGAAAGGGAAACATTAAAATCGGTTGTTTTCATGATAGAGGAATAGACCATTAAGAGAGTTTTATTGTGGAAGAATAAGACCTCTGCAAGAAAAAAGTAATATTGACATTCAGTCTAAAAGATAAATAGAAGTACTCTATGCAAAATCTAGAGTAGTAAAGTGTCAGGGAAAAAGGGCAGTGGTAACACTTTTGGGAGAAAAATAGAAAGGCTTTAGTTGAAAAAAAATGAGAATGTGTAAAGTTTTGAGGGACTGAAAGGTGTCCACTAGTACTAAGTGATACAGTAGGATGGGAATCATTAGTAATATAAAACCTATTAGGTGCACAGGGTACAGCCACTAAAAATTCTTGCAAATCCTTAAAATGTACAAGATTCTTCTGAGTAAGATAATTTGTAGTAAATTCCTAATTTCCTATGTCTGTCCTAACAATGCATCACAAATATTAAAAACAAGAATTTTATTATTACACAATAGGTCTGGATACCTGAAATCCACAATTATACTATTAGCAGGTAATAGTCCTCTGAAGATGTCTGGAAAAGGTACTATCTCATGTCTCCCTTGCAGTCTGATAGCCACAGGTCTTCATTGTCTTACAGGTACATCACTCCAACTCCTGTCTTCACATGGCATTCTTCCTTCTGTGTATGCCTAGGCTTTTTATTTTGTAGTAACACCACTCATATTGAATTAAGGCCCAATCTAATGACCTCATTTGTACTCAATTGCCTTTATAAAGATCCTCTTTCTATATAAAGTCAAAAGCTGAAGTATGGTGGATTACCACTTAAATATCTTTTTGGGTAAGAGTGGGGTGTACAATTAAAAAAGAAAGAATAATTAGGGATCTTTAAGTAAGAAAGAAATATCAGGTTATTAGGGTGTGCTGACTTTAGGGCATGCTGACTTTAGGAAAGAGAAAGAGAATAAAAGGGGGTCATTAGAGATTCCAGAACTTAATTCTTGTATGATAAGATGATCCTCCCCAGGTAATACCTGTGTTTTTCTTATTCTAAGCCTTGGTTTCAAGTCAAATGCAACTGTTGTCCTAATTAAAAACAAAAGCTTCAAGAATGCCTGTGATTGCTAAAAACAATAGGCAATGTGAAGAGGAAAGAAAATAGATCATTATCCATATATCACTATCACTAACAGTTTCAGATTCATTTTCTAATAGAAGTTCTTTGACTCAATCAACACAAGTTCTTTGACTTAATATTCTATAAATATTTTCTGAAGTTACAATTGTTTTAACTATATTAACATATTAAAACCATTTTTAAATGCTTTAATAGCAAGGGAAAACAAATTTCTCACACATGAGTGGCATACCTAAATGATTATATGATTTCAAGATTATCTTCTTGAATAGTCAGCAGTAGGACAGCATTTTGAATTCATGTCAGGTCACTGGCCATTTAATTCAACACAATAAGATGGTCATTTTTTTTCTGATTGCATTAATGTGTGTTTATGGACTAGAGAATATTACAATATACAGGGAGTAGACACAAATGCACAGCCATGTGAGGGAAGTGTCCAATTTATAGGGAGATAATGAAATGTATGTTTTATGAAGGGCAAGTGAATTTTCTCAAGGCTTATTCTTAAGAGAATCGTGTCTGCTTGAAAGAGTACACTCAGAAAGCAAAATCTATACTGTTCTACAGCAGACACTATAAAAATGCAAATTAAGGTTGAAACATGCTTTATTCATGAATTTCTTAGAGTATTGAATTTGAATCTCTTAAAAATACAAAGCTAAAGATGGTTTTCAGTTAAAAAGCCAAAAAATAAAATATGTATTTAAAGGGATAAATTATACATAAGCATGATTTATAATTTATTGCCCATAAAACTTTTATCAAAGAAACAAGGAGAGTAGTATGTATGCAAATAGAAGAGTGCAAAATAAACATATTTCTATTAGCTGTGCATCAGAAAAGAAAGGGCATTTGACTTCTATTGATTTTTTTTTCTTTTAAATCTGGCCACAATCCAAATATTTTGAGTGGTAAAGCTTAAGGTATTGCTAAAACCAGAAATGTGATTTTTCTGTGTGTGTGTTTTGGTATTAAGTCAAAATATTTTACTAGATTAGGGATACCTTCTGTTGTTTCACATAGGTAGTAGCAGTTACATGTGCATTTATTAAACCTTTAAAGCCCATTTATTTAGTGATGTTGGTACTGTTGGTACTACTGTGTCCTGATTCTTTCCTCACTTTTGAAAGTGCTTCATGCTTGGCACAAAACATATTTAATAGTCAAGAAGGATATCAGAATCACAAAGCAGGTTTAAGTTTTCTAATCCTCTACTTCTAGCCTTTTAACAAGAGCCTTTGTGAGAACTGTGTAAACCTCTGTACCTTCCCATTTGCAGTTTCCTCCAGGTTTATGATAATGAAGAAATATAGCCTGTATCTGAGTCTGCTAAAGAAAATTATAACCATAGTTCAAGGCTTAATGGACTATAGCACTGGTTCAGATTTACTCAGGATTAGTTATTAGCTTCAAGAAATTGGTTACATTTATTACACTACCACACATACATTTCAACAATATACAGTAAATAGAGGGGAGAACATAAATAAAACCATTAACTATTTTTAAAGTTACATTCCTTTTATCACAACATAAGTAAATTTTCAGGATCTCAAATACATTCTGAAGAAAATACAATGTGCATTAAAAAAATCTTTCTGGAAATGTGCTTATCAAACTGTCTTATCTTCAAAGGGTAGATTGCCCATGCAAACTAGATATCCCATTCAGAACCAAAGATGCATCAACTGCTGCTAACTTTGCACATGAAAATAGGTGGCACTTAGAAGCTGTCAGAAAGAATTACATAAATTATACAGCAATAACAATAACAGCAGAAATTTATCTCCCATGCAGAAAGGGTTGAGAAGAAAAAGGAAAAAACAGCTAAAATAACCTTTTGTAAATGTAGTGTTTAATCTTAAACCCCTGCCTTTTTAGGGGTTGTTCATTCTTCTAATTTTGCTATAGTGAAATATCTAATTTTCCAAATTATGTTTTTAATTTAATGAAATTAAATTTAAATGACTTCCTAGGACTCAGCCAAAATGAAGCAGCACAGAGAGACAGTAATCAGGCCCTTCCTTACAAAAAACTTGACAAAAGTTGTAGGTTGTGCTCCTAGGAAAATTCAGATGCTCTGTGGCAGCTATACTCTCCCAGGATTTCTACAAGGAGTTTGAGAGCTAACATTGGTGGCTGCTGAGGAGGATGAATAGGAAGAAACAAAGAGTTGTTTGTCTGGGTTAGGAACTGACTTCCCAAGATATGAGGAGGGAAGCCCAGGACATTGTGAAATTCCCTGGAGGAATTCTGCTGACATGAATGGGCCTCTGCAGCCTCCGATGTGGAAGCTGGGCCCACACGGTCACTTGAAAGCTCTTTTTACTATTCTCTGCTCCTGGAAGAGATCAAAGAAATGGCAGGTTGAATTTTATTAAAATCCCAAAACCAGAAAGAAGTGCTTTATTGAACTCATGAGTCCCTGGGAAAATGAACCAAGGTATGTATATACCTCAGTCCTTGTAGAGACAGCAGCGGAGGCAAGGGTGGGTAGTAGCAGTCATTGTGGGCACACTTAACACAGTGTTAAGCTGGCAGACATGTGTCTACTACACACACAGTGCTGTCTTTAAGCTCAATGTAAATTAATCCCAGAACATGAGCTGGTGCAGGCATTATGCTACTTGCTGGGAGGTCCATGCTTCACAGATCATGCACCTCTCGCAAAAAGGGAACATCAGGAAGGTAGGAAAGAGGCAGTGATGACAACTTAAGCACAGAATAAAGCAAGAGGTAAAGGTGACCAAAATACTCTTCACGCTGAGATTAAATATTAGAGCACCAGCCACCTTTCCTGCTACCACTTCATAGCAAGGTAAACTGAAAACAAAGCCAATACCTAGTGGATCAATCACATATACACATATAAATAACTATAAGTAAGGCAACATAGATGCCTGGGGAGCAAGGGACATCCCCAAGAAGATGGA
This sequence comes from Uropsilus gracilis, assembly GCA_004024945.1. Lineage (NCBI taxonomy): Eukaryota > Metazoa > Chordata > Mammalia > Eulipotyphla > Talpidae > Uropsilus > Uropsilus gracilis. Next base: position 51,990 of record PVHY01001448.1, read on the forward strand.
AAAGCAAAACAAGAACAGAAGTCCTGGGACAAGTATAAAGGGGACAGAAATTGAGAAATGATCTGAAAATGACTTCAAAACAACAAGATTAAAATGTTAAATGATATTCTGAAGTTCAGAAAAAGGGAGAAAGGTGAAGGATATCCAAAAGAAGATCCAGGAGCAAAGAGAGCTCTTCACCAAAGAGACTGAATATATAAAAAGATCGCAAAAAGAGATTTTGAATGAAAAGCATACAAGTTTAGAGGGTGCTTTAAATAGAATTAAAATGGCAGAAGAAAGACTTTCAGCAATGGAAAACTTGAAAGAACAAATTATACTCCTAGAAGGAAGGCAAAGAAAAACTGAGGAAACTATTGGAAATACCAGTCCTAATTATAAGTGGAAACCTAAGAATGATTGAGCTCTCAGAAGAGAAAGAAAAAGAAATAGAAATAGAAAACTTATTCAAAAACTTAATAAATTAAAACTTCCCAACATAGAGAATGAATTAAATATGAAAGTTTGATGTGGGACCCCAGACTCTACCCTGACTCCCAGATGTATCTCCGGGTCACCAGCTTCCACACTGATAAATTAAAAAGTCAATGAGGTAGGGACCTTCCTAACAAAACAAAAGTACTAATAAAAAGAAAACAAATTAAATCAAATTAGCAAAAACTCTAATGTCCCGCAGGCAATGCCCTTAATCATGTAATTATGGTTAGTGACCCAAAATCACCACTCCCTCACATCCACATCCCTTTCCTCTCCCCAGAATTTTTTCTGCCAGTAAAAATGACCTAGGTATGGGGTCACATCCTCTACATAGACCCTCTCGATTTCACATCACAAGAAAGAAACATATTTATTCCCTTTGCTGTGCTTAAGTTGGTCACTTGCAGCAAGTCTTCAGTTGTGTTCCACCTGCCACAGGAATCCAGATTAATGTAGTTGGCTAAGCCATCTAACAGCCCTTAAGATTTCTTTCCACTGTCCCGAATGTCACTTCCCCTTGCATTCTACTGGCTGAGTGAAACACGTGGCTGATCTGCGAGAAAAAGACACTCTTCTTACAATGAAGCACTGAAACTAATGTGGATCTTCCCAAAGAGGATGTCTCTTTCCAAGTTGCCATGTGACTGCACTGCCTCCCTGAGAGAGATACATCTGAAACGTCAGAGAGGATTTTTCTGATAATGGGAAACATTATGTAATCTACCATGGTTAGAAATTGTCAGAAAAATCATTTCTGACATTTAAGTTATGTTATTGATAATTCCTGGCTTCCCTGCAGCAACCTACCTATTGTCACTTTAATTATGTTGTTCCCTCTGGGCAGACTAGTCTCAACTGATAACATCTGTGACTAATAGACATTTTTTGAGCAAAGTTGTCATTTAATGGGCATGGATTTCAAATACACAGTGCTACCTACTGGCCTCGTCATCTCCTTGGGCCCCAGTGAGTTGCTGACTCTGTTCTGCTCACCAGTCCCTCAAGTCTTGATACTTTCTACATTTCCCTTGCACAACAATATGTACTTCACTGGGACATGCCACATACCACATTTTTTTTTTTTTGTATCAGCCTAAGAAAACTTTATTATGTCTGCCATTCAGTTAAAATATGATTTATATGATTCACTCATTCATACAAAGACACAAGGTAGAAGAAAATAAATTTATTTAACTCTACATATTGTATATGTAAGAATGTATACTCAGTTCATTAACACTATCCCATTATAGCCCAGTCTTGCTCTGTACATTGTATCCCCATCAGGGCAGCTTAAATTCACTTGTGGTGTACCCAAGTCTTCACTTAACACTTAATTTGTATCAGTGTTAAGGTATCCAGACCCTCAAAATAATCTTTTAAATAAAACAGTATTCATTCATTGATTTTATTTTCATTCTAACTTAGATTCACTTTGCTTTTTTCTTTTCAATTATTCCGACTCAGCATGAAGTTTTGCATTATCCTTTAAATTTCCTCTGGTTTGATTTTAGTCATTATTCAGACTGAGTAAGATCTTCAAACTCAAGTTTTGTGGGTCATAAATTAGCTACCACTCTAGATTTGTGTCAAACTCAAATAGGATGATCATGCCTTCTGTGTATTTAGAAAACCATCAATAAAACTGTTAAATGGAGACACTCTAAAGAAACAGAGTTCTGAATCACTTCATTCAAGACCTTATCGTAATAGACAATGATCCATTAATCAGCAATCACCTGTCCTTCAATCCATAGTCCTTTACTAGCATCTAATGTGTTTCTGCATCTTATCCACAAAGATATCATGACAGTGCTGTTAGGGCTGTTGAGCTGGAACCATCCTATCTGTTGCCAGAATCTGTTCTTTTCCTATAATAGACACTGCAGATATTCCCTCTGCTCTCCCTGGTCTCTGTGTGTTCTTCCAAAAGCCATGTATAAACTTAGTGAAAAAAGACAATCTTTCAAATGCTCACAAATTGCCATGTTAAATGCATTGCTCACATTCATATTTATTATGTATAACTTCCTTAAAACTACCAATCAGAAATGAAAATGAAATTAGTCTATAATGAACTCACAAACTATTTCCTTAATAATGATTGAATGGCCTTTTGATTTCCACCCTCCTACTGATTACAAATTTGGATGTAACTGTCCATTAACATTCCGCAATCCTTGTCAAGCTCATGGTATATTTTGTTGCAGTTTCATAGTTTTATTTATTAACTAGAATTTTTTTAACTGCCTGATTGGAATCCAAACCACCACATTACATTTCCTCCACCAAACTGGCAATTATTTTTTCAATTTGCTAGAATTATTTGTGATGAAATGCAATTTATTTCATCTAAGTTTTCTCAAAGCATTTGCTATTTCTGTCCTATTTTATAGTTTATCTCATCCTATCAAAATACATGTCGTCTACCCAGAATCCAAGAAATGCACACCCAGTTTTCAACATAGGGCATTGGTATCTGGAACCAGACTGAAGAACTCAGGTTAAAGTATGGTCAACAGTTAGAACAGGACAACAGGATGTGAGAGAAGTAGTAGGTGTAGGTGCAGAAAAGGGGCCTGCTAGTACCAGTAAAAGATTGAACACCCAGCCCTGGAGACAGGAAGTAAATAAACGTACTGAAGAATCTGAAACAAATGAGAGTAAAGACAAATAAATGCAAGTTTAAAGTTCCCATCACCACACCTATGTAGCCAATCAGAAGGCCATAGATATATTTTTATGAATCCTCATGCATTTGTAATGAAGTATTCTCACTTGTTCAGAATGTTAGAGAAACCAGGAGTTGTTGTGGTTTTAAATTTATTTCCCCTAATTTAATACTGTTTGCCACTCTACTGACTGGTGTCCAGAACTGATTGACAGGTATGGTAATAATGTGCAAATGATATGTAAATTGGAACACTGAATTACTATCTAGGTAAATATAATACTCTTATTTAACTCAGGTCTAAAATACAGTCTCACAATTTATGAGAGAATCTGTAGACATCCTTCAATAAAGAAATACATGGTTTCTCTTAATTTCATGCTCATACCAAGGTTCAGGAAAGAATATTGCCTGCTTTTCTTTTTCCTCTAAGCCCTGTACTTTATTATGAGTCAAATTCTTACCTCGTTCACAAAGCTCTTTTAGAGCTCTCTAGTCCTTTTAATAGGCACTTAACATGATTATCACATCATATTTCTTAAGTATTGATGATGGTGATGACGATGACGATGCTTTTAACTATGAATTAGCTTTTGTGCAGTCATTACTAATTACATATGAGAGTAATAGCTCAAATTCCTTTGAGAGACTTGAGAGCATCTGCTTTTGCTACTTCCCATTATTCTTCTTCCAACATTGTTACTCTTACAATTTTTAGATCAGTCCTGATCATCCCATTACATAATGTAATTGAACAAAATCAATGACTATAGTTTTTAGTTATAAATAGATGGGTATTCCTTTCATTTATATTAATTTCATCCTCATAATTACCTATTATTTTCTAAAAAATGTCTAGTAAGGAGAATGCTTTGAACCCTATATTTTAATTCCACCTAGATATCATATAGAGGAATGTAATTTTAGAAATATCTCTTAATTTTATTTTAATTTATATCTTTGTGCATTATTTTTTAATTAATTGAAAAATTTAAAAATCAAAATTTTTAATATTCATTTTTGATTTGTGTTTATTTTCTTTATTGAGGTAACCCTGGTTTACAATAATTCACATGGTTTAGAGGAGTTAAGTTCACACCTCATAAGGTAGTTGTTACCCACTACTCCTATGTTGTCATGCCCTTCCTCTCTAGTCACCTCAATTCTGAAGGCATATTTTGAGGGAAAATCTGGTGAGCAACTGTTATGCTTATCCACCACTTGACTTACTTTGCAATGAAGTATTAATTACAAATTATATTAACCTGTGATGAATAGTTTTGGTAGATTTTCATAATACTTATGGTTTCTGCAACCATATGTCTTATGTGTTAGTATATGAAACTCAAAAGCATAATTAATATTCGTTTTTCATACATGATTAAGCAGAAAACATGACCAGGGTAACTCATTCCTTTCTCAACTCCTACTAAACAAAGCAGATTGTGTCTTTCAATAATATTATGCTAAGTTCATACTGATGCTAAAACAAAATGCTTGTTGTCATTGTGGCAAAATCATCACCATGAGTGATATGAGGAAAAGAATGAGATACCAGTGTAATAGTGATGCGATATTTGTATACTATGGTCAACAGTCTTAGAATGTTTTATTTTTTTGTCATTTAAGTATCAAGATGTCACATAGAAACTCATGTGCATATTAAAACAACTTTGCATTTCAGTTAGAATATATTTCAAAGAATTTTCTGTTTATAGGAAAGGGATACTTTTTAAAGTAAAAACAAAGTATGAATTATGCTTGTAATTATGTTTAATTTTGTCATCTAGTTTCAATCAACTGACAAAAAAATGAAAAAGAAAGGGATCCTATAAAATGGCACATAATAACATATCAGCAGAATTTGAAACAGTCAAACAGAATAAGGGCCTCCCAAAAGGGAAAGAAGAGAGCTATTTGGCTGCTTGAGTAATTATATGAACTAATAGATTTCCATTGGGCCCTCTAGTTTTAAGAGTTCATTTAATTTCTGGACCAAACTAAAGGTATTCCCATATTCTCCTATTACCAGGGCATATACGCAGATGTAGAACAAACCCAAGAATCACAAAACTTGAGTGCAGGTTATTCCTCTTCCCAATTTCTTTGGAATATTCTGAGCTTCACCTTAATTATTTATAAAATAGAGACCATAATTATAAATAATAGTCAACAAACCACTCCAAGTTTAACTGTAAGAAAATAATTACAGAACTGGAAAAATTGTGTAAAGACACTATATTCCTGAAAATTGACTTTAACTGTATCTTCAAAGCAACAGTATTACTTTTAACTGACTCCCCTAATATGTTATATATTTTTATGAATCATGTTCACATTAACTATTTCTTTTCTTCCTAAATTACAAATATCATTTCTTATTGATTTTTAACAGATTATATTTTTAGAGAACTTTTAGGTTCATAGGAAAGTTAAGAGGATACAGACATTTCATGAGAGTATCCAAGTTCTATTCCTGTGCTGTCTCCCACAATATCAACTTGAGAATATCTAATGCTGTTAATGACTAATGTGGTCTATAGATGTCCATTACATTCAGTTTGAGGATGTTATAGAGTTCAACAATTCCTTGTTCATTTCTTACTATTTGATATGTCAGTTTCTGAGAAAAAAAAGATGTTGAAATCTCAACCACTGTAGTACATTCATCCATTTCTATTTCACATCTATAGGATATTTGCTTTTTTTTTCCCACCCATATTTGGATAGCTTGTTGTTAAGCACATACACATTTAAGGATTAATATGTCTTTTTGAATAACTTATGCTTCAGTGATTTTTCTAGTGTTCTTCACTTTCTGTAATGATTTTTTTCTTGATCTAGAGTCTGCCCTTTCCAAAATACAGTAATTTGTACTTTCTTTTATCAGAGTTAGCATGGCACATCTTTCTCCATTCATTTATTTTTACTTTATCAGTCTGTTCTTTTAAATTGGGTCTCATCTTGACAGTATGTAACTATATCTTGTTTTTTGATACACTGACAATCTCAGTCTTGTTACATTTAGTATCCCAATGAAATTATTGACCTATTTTATCTATCATATTGTTATCCTTTTTCTTTATTATTTTTTTACTTACCACTCTATTTTTGTGGTTTTAAGTAAGTATATTTTCACTCATTTCACTTATGCACAAGCATACATAATTATATATATACACACACACATAAATATACATGACTCAATTGTTGCTATTACTACTTTATTACTTTGAAAAAACTGTTATTTGTTAGAGCAATTTGTTTAAAAAGAATGAGAAAAATAATTTTTTTTAAATAAACTATTGTCTTCAATGCTGTGTCATCAATCCTTTATGGTAGATCTGAGTTTTAATGCATATCATTTTCCTGTCTCTAATGATTTTCTTTGAGTATTTCTTGCAAAGTAGATCAAATGGTTACAAATAACCTAAATTTTCTTTGGAAGTCTTCATTTTGATGTATAATTTTTAGAAAGGTATTTTTCCCACTCAACAGTAAATATTTAACTCTATATCTTCCTTGTAGGCTAAAATATTATTTATTTTTAATGTTCTGGATGAACCCTTTCAGGATTTTTCTGGATTTTTTTTTTTGTAGTTTGAAAAAATGTTATTCCTAGGCATAGACTTATGTGGTCTTGTGTACATATATGCTTATTGCTCGCTGAGCTTCTTGAATCTGTGGTTTGGTGTCTGGCATCAATTGCTGGAAATTTTAAGTCATTATATATATATATATATAATATATGTACATACACATATACATACATACATATATATGCTTCTTTTTTTTCTCCTGATTTCCCATTATGTGTATATTACATATTTTATAGTTATTCAAAAATTCAAGGACATTCTATTCTATTTTTTCTCTAATAAATTTAACCCCCTGTAATATCTGAGTTTTTTTGTACTTTCTCTTTCTTTAACCTGCCCTTTGCCTTTTAGTATGTTTTATAATTTTTTCTTAGTAACCAAAAATGAAGTGGCTGGCAAGGCTTTCTGTGGAGGTCTTGTAACTTGTGCATTTATATTCTGTTAAGCTGTGATTCTTTATATTCAACTATTAATATGAATTGTGAAAAGGTAATAAACTTTACTCTGTGACTTTACTTCCCATAAAAATCTCAAAAAATGTGCTGGGACCTATGATTTTACTTCTCTTAAGTATCTGAGAAGACTCAGTTTGTTTTGATTTTCATTTAGAGGAGCAATTACAAGAATTCTTATATGACTTTCTAGAGAACAGAAAGTCCTTGTAATTTATTTCTTAATCTAATGCTTACAAAAAAAATTCTGATTTACCAGTGATGCTTAATGCAATCTTTAAGAAAATGTGTAAAGTTTGTTGACTGGAGAATTTGAAGTAGGAAATATAGTATGCTTTGCTTTTATGACTAAACTTAGTCAAGAATCATCAGTACATGGAACTTTCCCACTAACATCATTTGAGTCTCACTATTTAAATTATATTAGCATTTTAGCTAACATGAGTAAAAGGCATTTGATTGCTATTTATATAAAGTTACTAACAAATTTGTTTGCATTTATTTAAATTTTTACACTTATATAAATATTCTATTATATTTATGATTTTACAGTGCAATAACTTTGAAAGATTAAAAGCAAAGAGAGTCTGTAAAAGATATCTATACATAAATGAATTTCAACGATTGAATATCTTGCCTCATTTTACATAGAGCATGACTTGCTTCTAGTGAAAAAAAAAAAAAAACTAACTTTGAACCAGGTAACAAGGTGATGTGTATGCTAATACATATATGAAGTGCTTTGACTAATTATATCTAAAAATCTACTTGACTGATTTTCCTCACAACTTTTGACTAAACTTGTGATTTGCTTCAGTATTTAATCTTTTATCTGTTTGCTATTTTCTATAGAAATACTTCTTAATACTTACACAATTCAGGCTTTGCATGCAAAACTACCTCCAGAAATTGAAAACAACTGCTTAATTGGACTTATCTATTCTTATGACTAAGAAACTGTTTCTATAAAATAATTTGACAAAAATTCTATTTTTGAATTTCAGAAGACAGGCCTGGAGAGGAGCAGAAAATTGCCCAACCCAAAATATTTCTTTTTGATATAGTTTAATTTCATGGGAAGATCCCTGAAGACTGGGTAGAAGTAGGTTTTGAAAAAGATATTTACATACATTCTTTCTAAGGGCCTCTTACAGGAAGATCTAATCCCCTTATCTCTTTTATTGGAAAAGGCAGGACTTAAGTCTGCATATAATTATCTAATATGTCTTTCCTGATAAGCTTTCTGAGGATCCCCTCTATATTCCCATAGAGAAAAGGCAAATTACTTAGTCATGTTGTTCTTTACAATGTTCACAGGGAATGTGCAAATATTAAATTAATTTTTTGACTTTTTCTTTTAAAAATTTTCTATTCACCTAATAAAAACCTATGCCACCATTTTAATTTTTCCTGCTATAGTCTCTGTTAAAATGCTGTTATTTCAAATGAAATGACTTACAACTATGTTCAAGTATGTAGCTAGTATGCCCAGTAAGTTCCTAGTGAATGACATTATTTAAAGTGGTATTTTTCCCATAAAATCCGGTGTTTACTTACCTGTTTTGTTTATTAAAATAAAGAACATATCATTGGGCATATATTATTTGCCTGCCATTATTACATTCACCATGAAGGTGAATACTGACCATAAATCGAACTCATCCTCTCCCATGTTTATGCCAAATCTGTTGAATAGTCATCCTAAAATGATTGATAAAACAAAGTTTAGGTTTCCAGAGGCTATGGACATTGCTATACAATGGAATAATGGACAACATTCATTTTGAAAGTAGAGAATATGAATAGATAAAATTTTACTTTTTATGGCATATGCAGAAAATAAATCTAATTTGCTTTGCTAAATACTCTGCACTTAAAAATTTAGTGAAAATAATTAGAAAACATTTGTAGCATTACACATAATTATATTATCTTCTAAGTCATCAATATTGTACAATTATTCTAAAGAATAATCAAATATGCCAATGTGATTGCTATAGCACTTAGTTGATGCCAGAAGGATGCAGGTATTGCACATTTATATATATATATATATATATCAGATTTATGTAATAATTTTTAATATAGAATTGTTTTCTTGATTTATTTCTTTTCCAGTCAGAATGCAACAGACAATTGTAGACTTTATACTCAGCAACATTTCAACACTGATTTGTTGTTTCTCAATTTTCTCAGTGGACTCCCTAGTTATCTAGAAAAGAAAAACAAATCAAGAAAATAGTCCCATTTAAAGAAAAATCAAAAAGTATTAAATACCCAGGAATAAACTTAAAGAAGGTAAAAGACCAATTCAATGAAAATATAAGTCATTGGTAAAGGAAATAAAAGTCACAAAGCAACAGAAAAAATTATTCCATGCAAGTGGGTTGGAAGAATTAACATTGTCGAAATTGTCAAATTATCCACAGAAATATATAGATTAAATGTAATCCCTTTCAAAATTTTAGTAGAATTCTTCAAAAACATAGAATAAATTTGTTGAAATTTACATGGTGTTTGACAAAAACTTGAATTGTCAAAACAATCTTGACTAAAAAATAAAAAAGAAGTAGGAATATCATATTCCCAGACTTCAAAATGTACTACAAGAATAAAGTGACTACAACTGTATTACTTTGGAAAAAAATGAAAACACAGACCAATGGGTTTGCTTAATTCTTTCAAGTAATCACTAATTACTCTTGAGATCGCCCTTGGTAAGACAAAGCACATAAAGAGAGAGATAGGGATAAAGTGACCTAGGAAAGGCAGGTAGTTGGGTTCATGTCTTGTCATATAATCCTGGAGAACATACTGAGCTGAAGTCAGGAAGCTTATTTTATTTTATTTTTTTTTGTTCTCTCAGTCCAAAAAAATGACTTTTGGCTGCTCAAAAGAAAATACACTTATCTGTAAGTAGAAAATTACATAATACAATAATGAATCTATTTTCCAACATAAAAATAAGTGCCCTGGAAGAGGGTAAGAAAACTGGACAGGCTTTCTTTGTCTGAAACATTTTAAAAGAACATTGCTTGATGACTATTTAGAATAGCTCTGTACAGGCAACTATTTTATTCAGTTATGGTGCTGCATGTAAGTTTCAAAAAATTTTAGAATCTCTAGTCAATTTGAAGTGTCACATTTTGATGTACTTTTTTTTCTAATAGAAATCTATTATATATCCTGCTTTGCTTAAATAAAGGATTATTTTTCAATAAGTACTTACTTGTCTTTTATTTATTCACTCATGTCTTGCTTTATTTCATAATGCATTTGAGGCAACCAAATGCATGTACAAAATTCTCATAGCATTAATTTCGTTCATGCTTCAGGTTTATGAAGCAGATTGGACAGCATTTAAATCATGTTTATTTCTTTAAGTTTTCATACAAGTCAAATAAGGTGTGTACTATTTAGTCAAATAGAGACTGAGAGACAAATTATTAAATCTTGCCCATTTTTAATACATTCCTTCCTTTATTGAATATATACTATACCTTTTTGACTTTATTAAAATATACTTATTTCTCTAAAATCATATGTACGCTGTTTTTTGAATGCAATAATTAAAAAAAATTGAATTGACAGGCCATTATAAACATAGATTTAGTAGCTAGCTAATTCTTTATTCATTAGAGGTGTGAGGTAGACACATCTATAGCTGTGACTTAGCTTGTGACTTATGAAGTCAGTGACCTAGACTTATAAACCAGTATTTTTATATAATAGAATTGTCATAGAAAAAGAGATACACAGAAAGAATGGCTACAGAAAGACAGGAGACAGATAGTGGAGTTACATTGTGACAACCCAAGGAATTCCTAGGGTTTCCAGAAGCTTGAAGAGAAAAGGACAGACCCTCTCTTAAAGGCTTTGAAGAGACAATGACCTGTCAACATCTTGATTTACAAGTGCCAGGCTATAGAACTGTGAAAAGAACAGACATCTATTGTTAAGTCAGGTTGTGGTACATTGTTAGAGTAGCACCTACACAATTAATATAGGAATAAAAAATTTTGAATATGAAAAACTAAACCACAAATATATACTTATATTAATTTTAAATTATTTTATGCCTTCAATTTTTATTTTAATTGAGTTTTTAATCTGAAAAACTTTTATTCTAGATATTTCAAAGTGGTAACAGTAGAATTACATCTTGAAGGAAGGGGTCTGGTTAGTATACTTAACTGAGTTTACCTTGTGTCTTTTTATATACTGTTTTCCCCTTTATGAATTTATTCATTGAAGGTATCTGCAAATAACCACAGGTATTTCATCCATATAAGTAACTAGATTCTTTGTGTTCATTTGTGCAGCAAATTTTGATTCAAAATAACCTGCTTTTCTTTTAATAATCATAAAAATGACAAAACATTTTTAAGAAATGTCAACCTCAAGAATTTTTTAACATAGTATAACATCTTATTTTGTAATCTGTTACTTTATTTTATTTTTTTAGTGTTGTAAGTTTTATTTATCTTAACAAATGTGTAGCAGAATTATATGTATGTGGCCAATCATATATCTATTTTATTTTAAATTTGACAAAAGTTTAATTATTAAAAGCTTTGAGTTGTGTCACATTTATCACCTTTGCTATTTATCTTTGAAGTAATATTTGGTTCCAAATAGATACAACATTTCCCCACAATCTAAGGGAACTCCATTCAATTAGTTATTTCTTTGCTTTAATTAAGTGGCATACAGCTTTCAGGGAAAAAAAAATGGGTTTGCATCCAGAATCCTCACTCTAATTAGATCAAATAACAGCAGAGTGATGGAAACACACCTGAGCCACATGTGTGGCCTTGAACACAAAATACTTTTCTTAAAACAATTACAGACTTAATCCCTAACCAAACAATAGACATCTGGACATGAAGAACACAAGTTTCTGGATTTACTGGAATAAAGAAATTACCTAGTATTCAATTTTGTGTATGATTATAGACTCTTTTGATGTTAACTCAGAAAGTGTTACCTGATACATGCAGAAAAAAAAATATATTGACACCTTTGTTTGTGATTAAGTTATTCCAAATCTAAGAATATTTTCTTCCTTTCTAAGCAATGAAAGCAGAATGAGTTCTGGAGATATTTTACAGATATAGTATATCCTTTGCTGAGAAAACATAACCTTTTAGAGTAAGGAGAAATACCCTGCTCCAAAATGTTCATGTCTTAATACCAAGGATCTCTAAATATGCTAATTTACAAGACAAAAGGAAGGTATAGATGTGACTTTAGAAAAGGAATTAAAATAGGGGATTATTCTGATTTATCTTTAAAATGGCTCATAAAATCAGAAAATCATTCTAGGGCACAGTTGTGAAAAAGAGATATGACTATGAAAGTATGATCAGAGATGTAAAACTGCTGACTTTGAAGCTAAAAGAGGGGAACTACGAGCCAAGGAATTAACCTCTAGAAACACAAAAAGGGAAGGTAACAGTTTATCTTGGAGTTCTCAGAAAGTAAGCATCCACATCAAGACCCTGATTTCAGCCCACACTAAGACCTTCTGACCTATAAAATCATTAGGTAATAGATTTTATAGTATTTTAAGCCATTATATGTATGGTGATATGTTATAGCCATGATAGAAAACTAAAATTAAATGACATTTTAAATGTCTGGTTATTCTTTAGATATTCTACTTAAATTTCAATTAATTATCATCTATTTTGCTGAAACTATGGTTAAAATGACCATTGTATAATATATGAAAACACTTTATGTCCATCTCTCAAAAGCTAAGCTATAAAATAGCTATTTGACTTATCTATCCTATAGGCATAGGCATATATCACTTAATTATGGTTGCAAAAACTACTGCTATCAAATCAACTTAAAAACTGAGTCTCAGTTCTTCAAAACTTTTATTACAGTGAGACTACATTTTCTCTACTGGGGAAATATCTAAAAAATAAGAGTGTATTTAGCTTCACTTTTTCCCTACAATGATATTTTGTGACATGGAACACCAACCCACAGTAGAGGCAGCAGTTTATAGTTCAGTAGAGGCAGCAGTTTATAGTGTTTTTCCTTCATTTCACATAGCTAGATGAAGTTAGCCAAACCCAAACCTACTTATTTGTGAGCATTTTTTCATTTCTTCTAACAGCAAACATATGGCATGCCATCATTGAAAGAAAAAGCATACACATATGATGTAATGGGTCAAAAACAACACTGGGTATTGCAGGTCATCTTATTTCATTCAGTCTTTTATCAAGAGAGAATTGATGACAGAATATATCTTTTGCATACTATTAGGCAGGATCTTGGCAGAAGATGGTTGTAAAAATAAAAATTCTATCAAACCTATCCTGAGTGATAGCAACATTACCATAACTTGTATTTGTGTATGACTTAAACTTTGTTAGATAAGGATTTTGGGATAAATGCAAGACAAAACAGACTCTGGCACAGTAACTATTTACTAGGATTGTCATAATCAAACCAAACTGTGTGTTTCATCTTAATAGACTTCAGGCATTTTAGATTTATATACAGGAAGTTTACTGGAAAGTACCCTTAAATCTTTAAGAGTTTAAAGGTGGTAGAATGGACAGAGAACAATGCTAGATTGTTGCAGTAAACGAGTCATATTATGGGGTGCTATGAAACTTGAGTGATCTTTCAGAATTGTCCAGATGTAAAGCAAAGGAGTTAGGCTTTATACTCCCAAGCCAACCAACCAATGGACTCAAGTCATAGCCAATTTGGGTAAGGATTCATCTGCAAATCTTCTGCAGTAGATCATTATGACAACAGGAATAATAGGGCTCAGTCCTGAAAAGGAGCGTGAGCAATGTATTATATAGTTTAATACAGTTCACTAGATCAGAACCACTTATCTCAATCAGTAAATTCAACTTACTGGAAACAGTTACTCAAGTACTCAAGCTTGTGTCTTCCTCTAAGAAAACTTGTAATAATGTTTATAGAAAGAACTACAGCTTCTTCTGATATATCTGATCAGGGAACTAGCACATATATTCATATTTCTATTCTTGATCAGCTTCTGGGAATGAGTGTTTACTTGATGATCTCATACCTGAAAGGAAAGGATCCCTTTCTCTTCAGACAGGTATCATTTACTCTCAAAATTAAACAAAAGTGCACCAAAGGATGACCCATTATATCACCCAAGTGTCTTTTGAACTACCCAAATTCTGGAGTCAATCATCATATGTCAGGTTTTGGTTTCTGTGGAGTTGAATCTAGGACAGAAATTTGGATGCAGTAAGGTGAATGCACTTGGAATCAACATCTGTGAATGAATGAGGCAAACAGGAATGGGCAGAGAAAGAAGCCAGCCAATTCTATGGAGAATTCCGAAACTATGGTTGTTTAGCTTATACCCTCCAAAACACAAAGAGTTCATACATTTCATTCACAATAAGAAGCATTCAATACATACGAGCTGCCCCCAGGGAACTAAACATAAAGAGAGTGAACTCCCTGTGTGTGTAAGTAATCCCTGTGGCTGGAAATAAGATAGTTGAGAATTGATCCTGGAAGAGGGATCTGGTGAAACATTACAGCATACTATAAAGAAAACTGTGAAAATGTTTATTAAAGTTATTATTTCCTGATTTATTATACTGCACATGCTATATGTCTTCAAGTGTTGAGTTTGTTTAAAGGATAATATATCTCTTAATCTATTTTTACAGTAGGTAGAATCTGACCAAAATAAAATCACTGAACTTATAACTCTTCTAAACTATATAAAAAAAACATTTGCCCTATAATTTTTTATGTTTCTCAGAAGTAAGGAAACAAACAAGCAAACAAAAAGATCTACCTAAAAAGTCAATATAAATTCTGCAAGAGAAAAGTATGTCTCTCTGTTGTTAATTAGTATTCACTCATATTCCCAAATACATTACACTCAAAATCAGAAAATCCCACTCTTTATTGGGAATTAAAATATATTTATGTAAAGCATAATTCAGTTTTAAATAGAATAGATTGATCTGTCTCCAAACACCTCCATTTTCTATAAAAACATTTTCTAGGATTAATCACTGTAACTATTTGGCCTTCTGAGAAGACCCTAGGGCTGAGAAAGGCTAAATAAGAAGGTGAGAAAAAAGTAAGTACAGGTTTCTCATTCAGAAACTTATTTCCTGAATTCTAAGTTTAATGTATATATTAGTTCAGGACTTACATGCTCTGATAGATGATATATCCCTCATGTCATTTAAAAACCATTCTCAAATGATCCCTTTACTGTCATGAGGTCAGATAAATTATAATGTATTTATTGCTTGTTGCCTTTTCAAGAGTCCAGTCATTAAGTCTGCAAGAAAGTATGTCTGTTCACAATTAACCCAGCAAGATTTAGTATATCATAAACAGAAAAGGATCTCTTCATTTCTCATTTTCATATGTAAATAGAGAAGTTCAAAGCCATTACAAAGGGTGTGACAGGAATAGACACAAGCCTAAAGACAGAATTTACCTCTGTTTTGCTCTCCTCAATAATTTTCTTTGTGAAAGAATTGCAGCCATTTGTACCAAAAAATATTTCAGTTAATATATATATATATATTTCACATCTTTTTTTTTGCCCAAGGATCACCCACCTCCTTTCATAATACAACCTTAAAAAGGTAAAAGTAGCAGGATACAGAAAGTTATCTTGGCCACATTAGACTAAGATTATTTGCCCTATTTTAAAACAAGCATCAGAGATAAAATGACATAAAGAAAACTGTATTTCTTAGAGTTTTATACTTCTTATATTTATAATTAGTGCTTAAGTAAAATCTGTAAACATAATATGTAACCCAATATTACATAGTGTAGATTAATTCAGTTTTATTTTAATTTTCTCTTTAGTAAGCACTGAATTAAATAATTGCTCTAGTTAAATAAACAGACCCCAAAAGTATAACCTGGTAAAACTTTATTGATAATTTCCATCCAATATTTTGCACTAACAGGAAGTGATGAAGAAAACAGCAAATTTTCAAAATGGATTAAAAGATGCTATCTGGGTATGAAATATATTAAATTTTTAAATAAGTTTTTCCCTGTGAGGAGTGGGCAGGCCTGCTGCATTTTGCTGGCCCACCAGTTGTGAGGAATGTTTTCCATTATGCAATATTATTCTCAAAGAATATGTTTTAAATGTGTAAAAGTATATGAATTATGAACATATCTAAACTTATACAGATAATGCAAATAAATTAAATTTAACTATCTCTGGTTTTATTAGGATATACACTTATTGGTGCCTGTAATCCTGAAAGAAATCCTACATTACAAGTAAGTCTTTAAACTCTAAGTCTAGCCAAAGCAACAAAATTGCCCTCCAAAACTCCAAAACTAAAGGAATTGTAAAATTGTAAAATGAACCCAATTTTCAAGGAAACTACAAATAAACAAAGCTACAATCACCATTTTTTGAAACTATATCGTTTATATTTTAATTTCAAGAATTAGAAATACTTTCAATTGTATTTTGTATTTGGTTTAATAAGTACTTTTCTTATGATACACTTCTAGGCACCTTAGAGAATACAAAGATGAGCCCTGTTCTTCAGAACTGAGAGGAGGGAGAGAGGGGGAGGGGGAGAGAGGAGGGGAGAGAAAGAAAGAGAGAAAACATGTACACAGAATATCTTTGAAAATGTAATCCTACAGGCAGAAAGTTCTTTAATCACTTCAAGGATGGACAATGGAAAGTTCCAATTAATGTGAAATCTAATAAAACCTGTAGGGGTGATAAAGCATGGCACAATAGGTTTGGAAGTAGCAGAAAAAGAATTCAGGGGAATGTTTTTGTAAGTTATGTTGGAGATAACATTGGACATATAATGCTCACCAAAGCTTGCATAAAGTGAGATAGAGGAAGTAAAAAATAATTTTAGAAAATTATTGGTGGGATATAGACTGGTCTATGCCTATGGAAAAGAGTATGGAGAGTTCTCAAAATATGAAAATATATCTACCAGAAGATCCTGCAATTTAACTCCTAAGTATCTACCCAAAGAGTGTAAAAATGCTAGTTTGGAGAGATATATGCACTCCTTTCCAGTGCAGCACGATTTATGATAGCTAAGTTATAGACACAACCTAAGTACCTGAGGATATAGGAGCAGATTACAGTAGTGTAGTATATATGCACAATGGAATAGTAATCAACAATAGAAAAAGACAAACTTGTCATTTGTGACACCAATGGAACTGGCAGGGGGTGGGATAATGCTAAGTGAAAAAATTCAGAAGGAGAAGGATATAGAATGCTATCACTTATATGTGTACATAAAGAAACAAAAGATGAGACAAAATCAGACCAATGACAAGCCCTTCAAATCTTTCTGGTGACCTGAATGGGAGAAGGAATGGAGAACAAAGAGTGGAGGGGGTCCAGTGCACTATGGTGAAGGACTATGGGTGTTTTGCTGGGGATGTAGTGTGGTGAAATCCATCTGAAGAGGTATGAATATCTCTGAGTTATATCCAGTGTTGTAAATCAGTGTTAACTTGATTTTTTTTTAAAAAAGAAACATTAGCCAGTATCTATCTATCTATCTATCTATCTATCTATCTATCTATCTATCTATCTATCTATCTATCTATCTATCTAATCTAGTTTCTTTGTTTTTTGAGACTAGGTCTCGCATTTTTACCTGGGGAACTGCAAGTTCATGTTGCCCAGAGCACCACAGACTCAAGCAATCTCCAGCCTCAACTTCCCAGGTACTGGGATTACAGGTGCACATCACCACACCCAGCTATTTTTTGGGACTAGGTCTCGCTGTGCTGCCCCAGCGGGACTAGAACCACAATCCCCAGACCCCACCACGACTCTATAGCTGTTGCTTACAAGCACGTGCCACCGTGCCTAGCAAGATATAAAGAGAATATAGCTGAAAGCAGATTATATATTGGTTTGTGAGAGAATGGATAAGATTCAAGGAAAGGTGAATGCAAAATATTTTTTAAAAAAGAAGCAAAGTTGAAAATTAGGAGAAAATGTCTACTATAAGAACTACTGAAAAGGAGACAGACATGAGCAGAGGAAACAAACTCTCATGAATGACAGTAATTCAGACAGGTAAGGTAAAAGGATGAAGAAAGGTTACCACTATTTATAGTTGAAGAAACACTGATGACTTTTATGAGAAAGAGTTTAGTAGTAGTATCAGCCCAGTAGATGTGTCAATGGCATTTACTATATATGGGTGAATGTATGTGGTGTTTAAGGTAAGGGGATCTCATTTCAAAGTACATAGGTAATAAAGAGAAAAGACTGATAAAATCAAATCTCAGAAAATTAAGGGGCAAACAAAATACAGTGTGTAATATAAGAGAGAGTTCTGAAAGATAGCAGAGAAAAATATTGTATAAAAAAGGTAGACATTCTTTCTGTTCTAGTTGCACAATGGTCATATTTATTATGTTTCCAATCAAAAAAAAAATATGGACTTTCAAATCTTTATTGCCCAACTGAAACTCTGTTCTGATTTTTTTTAAACTTGCTTAAGGCTAAAAAAATTCTTCAGAAAATTATGTAGAAATAACATAAGACAAATTCAAGCCCAAGGTTCAATAGTTCTTGCAGCTTCTACTCTTGCTGCTCCTGTCTTTTACACAACACAAGCACAAGCTCAATCCCTCCTACTGGGGCATGAAAATTGGGAGAGAGACCACAGTTATCCTAGTCATCCAGATGAGAAAGAGAGAGAAGCCAAGCAGCACTAAGAAAAAAAAATAGCTTAAAGATGTGTCGACTAGGCATACTTTACTCACTACAAAAGGATACTTAAATTTTTCTCTGTATAGTTCTTTCATGTTTTTTGTTAGGTTTATTCATTCCCATATATATATATATATTTTGGTGCAATGGTAAATGGGATGGTTTTTCGAATTTCTTCTTCTGTTTGACTTTTTGCATATAGGAAAGCTACCGACTTGTGTGTGTTGATTTTGTATCCAGCTACCTTACGGAACTGGTTTATTAGTTCAAGCAATCTTTCTGTGGTTTTTTTGGGGTTATCTATATAGAGAATCATGTCATCAGCATATAGTGATAGCTTCAGTTCCTCTTTACCTATTTGTATCCCTTTTATGTCTTTCTCTTGCCTTATTGCCCTAGCTAGAACTTCCAGTACAACGTTTAAGAGTAATGGGGAGAGTGGGATTGCAATGATGTGAAATTTATATCTAAATAAATTATTTAAAAAATTTAAAAAATTAAACAAAAATTTTAAAAAAGGATACTTAAAATTTTGAGAACAAGAATTGGGTGCTAAATAAATTGTTGCTGCTTTAAGCCATTAAATTTTGGTCTAATTTGCTGCCCAACAAGATATAGCTAATAAATATGCAAACAAATTGCTGCAATATACATTTTGTCCAATTTTCTAATTGTTTACAGTAGGGAACTTGTCCTAGTTACCTAAACTTATTTAATAATCAGTAGAGAAAATCAGTGAACAGTACTTATACTTAAATATATATATATATTTTTGAGACTAGGTCTTGCTATTTTTCCCCAGGGAAACGCAAGCTCACATTGCCCGGAGTACCACGGACTCAAGCAATCCCCAGTCTCATCTTTCCAGGTAGCTGGGATTACAGGCGCGCGCCACCACTCCCAGCTATTTTTTGGAACTAGGTCTCGCTTGCTGCCCCGAGTGGGACTTGAATCGTGATCCCTGGTTCCTGCCTTGGCTTCCTAGACTGCCGCTTACAGGCATGCACCACCATACCCGCTACACTTAAATTTTTTTAACTTGCAACTTTAAAAAACCTTTGAGTGGAGAGTTATAAAATTAGAAGAATAACTAGTTACAACACATTATATCACAGAAAATTTCACTAATCAGATTTTTAAATATTAGTGATTACAAATCCTTCAAACCATTAAAATCTTTCTTATGTACATATTACACATAAGTACATGTACAGCATACTGCTGGTGAGTTTCAAAGTCATTACAAAAGATTATAAACTGCTTTTAATTTACCTTAAAATGTTCAGAAAGAAAAAAATCAAAATATAAAATATTCACCACTGAAATTTAGAATGGTCATATTGCACTTAAAAATAACTTCCTGACCCATATATCACGCAACAAAAGGAAAAGTAAGTGACATTTAAAAAGTCACAAAAGGAGAACTTGTAGAAGCTAGACAAGAAACTTTGATCATATGTTGTCAGGAGTAAGTTTGATGTGAAATAGATAGGTGCTGTTGACTTTGGGGACAGTAATAAAAATGGCACAATAACACAAAATCAATCATAATAAATTGAAAAAATAGTTTTTAAATAAAAGAGCTAGTGAAAAACTTTCTTCATTTTTTCCACAAGGGAATATAATGATAAATGTCCAGGAAAACAATAAAAACAGTTCTATTATTTTGACCTAAGGAATACAACAATTAAAAAAAAAAGATATGCAGGAAGAAAAAATTAAAATAATCAATTATAGCAACACAGAAAACTACTCATGCAAAATAACTGGTACCACTCATTTTATTGATTTTCATGAAAACCTGTAAGACTGGAGGTTTAGTCTGAGATACCAGATTATAGGCTTTATATAAAATAATTAGGAATAAGAGCAATAAGAATTAGCAATATTGCTTGCATGCCCACCAGACATAAAATAGAAATCCATAGTTTACTCACTTATTTTTATATTAATAAAAAATGACCAGCTTTATTATTTGCTTATATATATATATATATATATATATATATATATATAACTTTAAACTTTATCACCATTGGATAAGCTCTTACTGGTGTGAATAAGAAATTGTTAGTGCAGATTTCTGAACACCAAATCAGAAACATAGAGATCATTGATTAACCATATCATTTACAAGCTCTAATTTAGGTTGTAAGAACAACTGCTTCTATTTTAATTAATTCTGGTGAGGGAGTTAATCAGGCACTCATCTTTATTGGTTTACTGTGTGATTAATACATTCTTGTTAGGGTGGAAGAAGACAGCACGTCTGCCTTGGACAGATCAGATCTTTAGCTTCTTTCCAACTTTAAAACAAACCTATAAAAAGGAGTTTTTTGTTGCACGTGAAAAATAATGGAATTTTTTTTAAGTTTAGTAAACAAAAGGAGATTGATCTCAAAAAAAGCATCTTAAATTTCAAGTGCAGGAGTCAGAAGAATTTGTTAGATATCACCCACAAACCATACAATGAAAGGAAAGAAAACTGTCATCAGTTTATAGATGAGGATGATTTTATTGTAATTGCAATATATTAAAACATATCCCTGTTCATAGAAATAATTAGGGCTAATATATGAAGGTTGGATGAGAGGGGTTAAAAGCAGTATAATGGATTCTAATAGCTTTTAGTGTTTGAAGCATGCCAACAAAGTAATGTTGAAAGGTGAATTATTCCATTTATCATACTAGTTAACTCACTTGAGGACTTCACTGAGGAATACTACTGTATATATCTATAATTTTTCAAATGAAATCAAAGCAAATTATTTCTCACAGGGTGGTAATTTTTCTTTGCATTTATTTTCCCTAGTATAACACTCATCCCATCAAACACTTTGGAGGAATGCCTATTGAGAGCTGTGATGTATGCTCATATCACAAGACAGTTAGTACATGTAGATATATATGAGTTCACAGAGATCATATATTTATTTCACTAATGATCTGTCAACTACTCTCCCTATTGTAATAAATAGCTAACTGGTTACCTAAGCAACAAACTAAAAATTTTTCAGGAAGGGTGTGACCACCTTGTCCATTTTGAAGAAATCTGGTAGCAAATATATTATTCCAGTTTTAATATAATCCTAATAACAGATCAATTAACAAGTGATTACCTGCTTTACATAGCTCTTATTGCCTCATTAATTTTTTGAAGAATGCTTGGGGAATGTAATATCTTTTTCCATTTGTTACTGTTATAAAAGTAGTCAATTAACTTTTAAATCACTCATTAGAAGTAATTTAATGGTATCATCCAGGGGTTGTATTCTAGCTGCTAGTGTTTTCAATATATTAATCAAGGTATACATATAATCCCAGAAATGTTTCTATTTACTTATGATTTATGTTGCACCCAATCAATGACAATATACAAGTGAATTAAAACTGTCTAATTTTTCTTACCAGAAAATTAGTAAAAAATGTTAGTTTGCATTGCAAGCTTGAGTAAAATAATTTTGCCGCTTTTTAAACTCTAGGTGGCTTAATTAACATAAGCTATGAGTGACAATGTAACAAAAGGAGATAGCTTGTGTCCAAAAAATTTTCAAAAGAGTTACACGAGTAAAGGGGTTAATTAATGGTAATTGTTAAATGATAGAATTAATATATTTTAGATTAAATTAATTAAAAAATTTAGATTAAGTCAAAAAAGAAAAAGAAATATGGGATGGCCTCTCTTACATGAGGGAGTAAAGAAAAACAAACAAGCAAACGGACAAGAAAAAATATAACACTGTCAAAAATATAGAACTGACACAGCAAGAGAGGGGTAGGAGAGAAAAAATGGAGGGGAGTGAGAGCACAAAAGACTGAGATGGTTCAAGGGTGATAATATGATGGGAGAACCTTGGAGCAGACAATGATGAAATATGTATACATATACTTGTGTATGTGTATATATAGAGACAATCAAAAAGTTAAAAAAAAATAAATGTGCAATCAATAAAACAAATAATAAATTATTTAGATTAAATATAACTGACAGTTAAAGGCAATGTGACCCATGACAAATTGGGCAAAAAAGATAGCAATTAAATTAGCATTAGCCACAGAAACTATATCTGATCATCACTACTTTTGTATTTTAAATGACTTTATCAAAAAGGACTTTATCTTTCATCTTAGAGTAGTATGTCTATTGACTAGCAATACAAAATTTAAATTGTATTATGCTGTTCTTCATTCTAGATAATATTCCATGCAAAATTCAAATAGTGACATATTGTCTTCATGAAGGAAGTTTGTATCACTTTATGCTGTGGATGATAATTTTAAAAATAACTTCAACCTGTGAGAAAGCTGTAGCTCTATCCTCTGTATTTGAATATTAGCTATTTAATATTGTAAATGAACTGTAGTATTAATTGTTACCAGTAAATCATGTTGCTCTTTATCTAATCTTGGTTCAAAGTGGACCACCAGTCCTCTAAGCTGCACCATCTAAGAACCCAAATACATTACTTTAAAACAATCTTATTTTTTGTTACTATTCAAATGTAGTTAAATTCTAGAGGAGGAAAACAAAACAGGGATTGTTTGTTGAACCCATAGGAATAACGTGCAATTATTGCATAATTTCTGTACCTAAAAATGTAAACATAAAATGTAATTATCAAATCAAAATTATGGTTAATAACAAATGCAAACCTAAACTGAACTATTCCTTTGTGTGGTAGTAGATTTCCAAGGGATTTAAGTGCAAAGCCAAGTTTAGATATGACTTTTTCATGGTTCTTTTGCTTGGTATTAATGGTGTTTAAGATCAGTATTATTAAATAATAAAGTAAAATAATAAAATAAAGTAAAATCCTTTTCAAAAGAATTTAAAAATAGTGTAATTAACTGTAGTATTTTGAGAAACTGACAAAATAAAATTCTTTTATACTCAAAATTGGTAAAATTGAATGTAGTAATTTACCTAAGAAAATAAAAAAAACATTTGCTCAGTTGTTACAAATGGATAGAAATCATTGTGAAATTACCACTTAAATAACTATGAAAACTGGACTGTGTTGCATTTTCCTAATGTCTATTAAATGTTTTGAGAGTACTAAAATATATATTTAGTGAATTGACATATGAAGACTCGCAATAAGTAACCAGATATTATATAGTCAATAAACACTATAATCACATCATCTCTTTCTGTAGTTAAGGATAATTAATACAAATTGTTTTTGTTATTTGTTGAAAAGTGAAAAACCTGCTTTAGCACAAATTACTTCCTCTTTAATATTTTTTTGTTATAATGAAGGTCACCTTGTATATTCTCAGAAATTAATATCCTCTTGATTGGAGCAAGGAATAAAAGACAACTTATAACTCTAAAGTGTATTGATAATGAATTTGTATATACATGGAAAAACAAAAAAAAAGTAACCTAGCTCCATGTTCAAACTCAAAAAAAGGATGGACCTACAAGAGAAAATTTCATGGATAACTTCAATCATGAAATATCCTGTTCTTATAAAAGAGGGCACAAAGAATTCCATTATATAGTATGCACATCTTTAACTTTTCCATTTTCAAAGTGGGCTTAGAAAGAACAAAGGACTTAGAACTGTTCAATGACATTATGCCAGGGGAAGTACTGTACTTGGGGTTCCATTCTGCCATCTCAAAGGGATTTTTTTTAGCGGTCAGAGTGCTTTTTAGCCTGTAGATAGTGTATGAGCAGGGAGAATTCTGTTTGTTCTTTTAAAAATAGTCCAAAACATTTCAGTCTTTGTGAAAATTTCTTGAAGCTTAAATAGGAAGTAAATTCAAAGTCAAATTCCCTATTAAACCATCCATGTTACTTGTTTCTTATTCCACTGAGAACAGTATATCATAGTTCTACTGAGACTAAAATAAGCTCAATATAAAAATGGGAATAAACTATAGAAAAGTCTTTGATTTTACCTGAAAGTCAAACAGATCTTGAAGTTATACAAGGACACTTCAGCTTTTTTTTTTATTTTTAAGGTTAAAAAATGTTACAATTGCCTATTTTAGCACTCATGTCTTATTTAAAATTATAGGAAGAAAAATGAGCTATATATGTATGTGTGTTCTATATACACATGTATCTGTGTATGTTTGCATATATATGTTTATATAAAATTGGAAACCTGTGGAAAATAGAGACTTTATTATTCGTTTGCAAAACATTTTATTAAAATATTACCATTTTTTTAATCATTGGGTGAAAATCAGTGAAGAAACAGAATTGCTAGATCAGAAGAGATGGTTTCAAATAAGTTTTTTATTATTGTCATTACTTTTAGCCATTAACAGTTAAAATATTCACAAAATATTTAGAAATATTTATAAGTAACTTATGAAGTACAAAATATTTGTACAACAATACCTGTGTCAGGATAAGTACATTACTATGAACTTTCATTACCTATGAAGTCCTTTCTAGTTCCATCTTCTTAATGTTCCCACCCTAGAAGATAGTCCACTGCTCAATTTTCCATAATTTCAAATTGATTTTCAAAGTGATCAAACCAATTTACACATCCAAAGGAAGTGAAATGGATTTTACTCTATGAACCTCTCTGTCAGCACTTGTTATTTTCAGATGTGTATATATTTCAGATGTGTACATTTCTCCCCAATATATTAAACTGGCAAAAGACATCTAACTGTGATACTGATTTCAATTTTCTGAACAACTAATGAGGTGAACTATATCTGCCTTGGCCATGTAGTTTTTGAATTCTGGGAAATACATGTTGCATTAGTTACATATTTCTGTTTAAACCTAATAACTTAAAACAAAAAACAAAAGCATTATATAAGTTTTTGCAGGTTGATGTGTAGGCATAGTTCAGCTAGTTCCTCTATTTAAGACTACCACAATTCTACAACCAATGTTATAATCAGGCTAAATTTTCATTTAGACACTTAAAACTGAGAATGAAGCAATTTCCAAACTTTCATGGGTTACTGAATTTATTTGACTTGACTATAGCACTGAGAGTCTGGCTTCTTGATGGCTCTAAGCTGGAAAACACTCTAAATTTCAATAGGAAATATTCATCATCACCATACAAAGAAATCCAAATTAATACAATGATATGTTTTGTGACTATCACAGTGAAATAAATGAGAGTATTGCTAAACAGCTATTTTCATGTAGTACATTGTTGATGGGAATAATAAGCATAAAATTATTCAAAGGAAAAGCTTTCCTGTGTATGTACTGGCTTCTAACTCAACTAAGAATTTGATATCATGCATTAAACTCTTTCCATTAATCATTGAAATCCAATTAAGAAGGGCAGCACACCTAACTTCAGTAGCTGCAACAAAAATGAAAACAAAATCTTCAGTACAGCAATGGGGATCCCTTCCAGAGAAGTCCATACAACTGAAATGCCCTCTTTGCCTCTCTCAGGCCAACTAGAATAGTGTGGCAAATTAAGACACCAGCAATGCTTAACTTTATTCTCTTTCATCACAGATATATTGCAATAGGAACTCAGTCTTGAAGTCAATTCCTTTTAATGCCCTCTCTAAACAGAAATCCCAATTGTCCTATGAACTTTATGAGTAAAAGACAGACTCAGACAAATGAACAGGTTCAATCTGATAAGCAAATAAATGTTTCTGTGAAATGTTTTTATTTTACTTCATGAAATAGAAAAATAACATAGCAAATTTGTACCATATGTACCATATTCTATGTGGCTATAGAGGCTTTAGTGTCTTTTACCAATCAAAGAAATGAAATTCAGTCTGCATTGCTTGGATTTTCATATTGTTAAGTAATTTTAACTGTTACTGTCCTGTGTTAGGACTTAAGAAATAGAAGCTCATAGGAAATACTAGTTGGAGAATAAATAGGTAAGTGCACACTGAAAGAAAATTTAAAGTATGTTATTAAAAACTAAAATAAAAAGACTCTTGATCCACTATTTGTATTTTCAGGAACTTGTCATATATACTATTCAGTGAACAAAATCATATGCATAAAATATATGCACAAATATTTTTTGTAGATTAAGTAAAATAATAACAATATAAAATAATAATAAAATAATCTAAAATATATGCTACAGTATAATATTCCAGGATATAAATAATATACTCAGTACATACATACTCCAGTACAATAAGTTATTATATTGAAATGTCTTACAATTTTCATTTTAAGTAAATGAAAAGGATCCTAACATTTATGCCCCATTTCTATTTGGAGACAAAAAAATAATTCAAATTAAGATGGATAAAACTACGCTATTTGAATGATCAAGTTACAATTTCAACAAAGTTAAAGGAAATTTTCCTTTCTCCTCATTCTCTATTTTTCTATTTCAGGAAAAATAAGTACCCAGGGATCTCTACATCTCTCATCTAGGTAAGTTTTGTTTCATGTAACTTCTCTTATTCCACCATCTTACATTGCTTGATTTTGGTTTATATGATACCCACCTACATTTACTACTCGTGTTCACTGTATCAACTACTACTAGCCATGTGCATCAGGGCTCCAATCTCAAAACCCTTGTTCTCTGAGTCTACCTAATTGCAATGCCAGTTCTTTATGGGAGAGTTGACCCCACCAACTTTTTCGGATACTTTGGTACCTAAGATTCCGGTAGTTATTTCCCAGTATCACGAAGAACTACTCAAGATTTTCTACTTTTACCCCCTCTAAGAAGTGCTCACATGGCACTTGGGTAGTGATTTGTATGTGAAAACTCTCATAGCCTGTGTCTGCAGCATTTCTAACGTGGAAAGCTTTCTGCTTGGGGTCACACCAGTTTATATTTACATTTTTAATATCAGAAAGGGACAGCATCTTTTGCTCTATTGTCATGTCTACTCCCTTATTGACATGATAACTCCTTGTAAATTAGCCACATTTATCATATTGGAAGTCAAAGAGATTTTACTTGAATTACTCTGCATTTTAAGTCATAAACTCTCACTTTAAGACTTCCAGTTTGCAACTTCATGAAGAAGAAGAATCTAGGATTTGTTTTTCAGTTTCATCAATGTCTAAAAATGACAAATAAAGTTTTATTCTCAAGATTGCAATTAATTTCAAGATATCATTTTGCAATGTAGTTATTATTTTTAGACTGTACGTAAACTCACATTTAAGTCAGGGCATATTTGAAGCTAAAGTGGTGTAGGACAATATAATTTTCAAAGAGGATGGAGGGAAGCAATTATATTATTTCATTCATGCACGTGCACACAGAATTGAAAATAAAACATGTCAAATTACTTTATGTGTCTACCTTCTATTTTTATTTTCCAGTTTTCTATAATATTTCTAAAATGAATGTTACTTGTATAATCTGAAAAAAATCATTAATGATACCTAATTACCATTTTCTATAATTCTTCTGCAGATCTATTAGCCTCACTCTTCTAGTATTGCTATTATTAATGCATTAGAAATCCTCGTTCTTTTTCACGATTATTTTTTGACTCCATCTCTCATAATTTGAAGCTGTTTCCTACTGAATAAAAAATAAAGTCTCATTAAATAAAAAATGGTATAATAAAAGAAAATAGGATCTTCTAATTTTTATCATAGTATGTAGTATATGCTTGATAATTTGCCATCCTCTCACTGTAAGTTTTCCAGGTTCTGGCTTTTTGAAACCTAGGAATATAATTCTGTTTCATCAAACTAGATGGTTGGAAATAGAAGCTTTCTTCTCAAACCTGTAATTCATTTCAAATTGAATTCTTGAATTCAAATTCATGTGCTTGGATTGAATCTGCTAAACAACCAACCAAACAAACAAAAAACTATAGTACCCGATTGTCTTTGGACCTGGATTCCATCTGATGTTATTTTACCAAAACTTGGTTTCCAGACAAGATTTTCCCCCATTAATATTCTGCTTTTATTTTTTGCATAGGTGTATTTTTAAAAATCAAATAGAAGGCATAGTATAGTGTTCCTATGATTTTATCATTTGGAAGCTATACAACCAAGACCCACCAAGAAGATACAGACTGTTTAAATCCCTACTCCGTAGTTCAATAGAGGTTAGACATGAAAACATTCAGGAAGAAATTCAATACCTCTTTCTTTGAAGTATGTTTTTGTTTCCCTTAAAATACTCTATTTCTCTGTGTCCCTAGAGCCTGTTGGACAATACCCAAGAGAGAATTTTTAAGTAACCAGTGTGTTCCTTGTTTGTTGACTGCTGTTGGAGTTTTCCTCTTTAAATTCAAGGTGACTAAGAATAACTTTCTTCAAGACATCAGGGAATTTACTATATTTGAAAGGAGAATTTCAGATTCTAGTGTATGATTTTAATGGAAAAACTAAAGAAAGGAAACATTAATGCACACTGAAAATAGCATGTTTGGATCTGCTACGGTGCAGTCGAATGATGTCTCTTCCAACTGAGGTGGAAGTTGGCTGCCTTATCTTTTTCACTCTAAAATAATGCAATTTAAGTGACTCATTTGAGTGCACAAAATATTTTCAAGTTATTAAGTGGAATCTGTGCTACAAAATTTTAAATGGAGCACAACAGTTGGACCATCATATCATCATCGGTCTGCCTGTCACACTACAAATATACCTTTTTTTTCAAAGATTATTTCAGAAGGAGGAAGTAATAAAACTTATTTTTAAAAGGTTTTTAATGAACAGCTAATAAATAAATACATAGAGAAATAATTTAGAGAAAGCTAGTGTTATTTTTCAGATTAGGTTATTCCACCTAAAATTTGATAGGAGCTAGAACCAGAGAAACATCTTAATATCAGGGTTTGTTGCACAAAGTTAACTAGTGGAAACTATTAAAATTAGTTGTTACACAGCGTCCCAGCCTTTCTTTAAAACAATGAACACTGAAGCTCTTTATTTCCCCCATTCCATGTTATGTAGTTGAGTCACATTTTTTATTTAAAAGACACCTGCCACCCCCTTCACATATCTCCGAAGCAAAAATCAGGGAATAAGAAGTCCAATTTTAAATTCAATCAGTTCTCAGGCTGTTTGAAGTAACGGATTCCATTTCAGCCACTGTCTCTGCCTACATCCCCCATGCAGTAGGGGGGAAAATCTCCTCTCGAGAGTTGGGCAAGTACACAGGATGGCTAAATTTCAATTTAAGTCTGTCTAGGTGTACAGGATTATTGACAGTAGTTGAGATTCTAGATATAGATTTTGAACCCCTCAAAACCTCCTGCATCACCAAAAATGCTGAGGGATGAGATTTTTAACTTCCTTGAGTTCCACATTACGGACATCAAAATGTTGTGAAGAAGAGAATTGTACACAATTGAAAATACATAAAATTTCTCTATATCCTTAAAATTAAGGTGTGTTATGCACTTTATATGAAAATATAAATTTATAGAAATCTCTGGAGAGAGCATGACAGGAATGTGGACATACAGTGGTAATTCCCTAAATGAGAATGCTGCTTATCAATTCAGATTTTTTGTTATAGAGTAATTTAAAAATTTTCACTGGATAGTAACATCAGAACTGTCATCAGCCAGTCAGTCATAAATAACCAGGTCTCTGAATTAGAGATTAATCCAAAATGAGTTTGATACTGAATTTAAGTTTTAAATATATATATATATATATATGTACACACATAATTATATACATACGGAAACACTCACTTATGTCTTAATAAATTGTAGAATGTGTATTAAATCAGATTGTAATGGTGACTGTCATATTTTTGTTGTGTGTGCATTACACATGAGAAACCAATCAAAAGTGAATATTAAATTTGGAGATTATTCATTAATATCCTTCTAAAAATGACTAATGCCTTTTTTGTAAAATATTGTGTTGTACACACTGAAATTTCTTGCTTTATTCTGAAGAATACTTTTTTACATATTCTACAAATGATTAATTCAATTGATGCCATTGATAATATGATGTATAGTTCTTTAAACACTGGTAGTTATTTTGAGCAAAGTCTTATTCTAAGTACAAGAAATTATTCTTGACCTATGTAAGCATATCAATATACCATCTATAGATGGTTCCTTTTATGTTAATTCAACATCAATTCATTTTGGAAAACAAGATATTTATTTTTTAATGCTCTACAATTTATAAATCAATAATCTTTCTAACCAAGAATACATAAAACAAAATATTTCTATCATACATATAACTCAACAAAAAAAGTTTGAAAACAGGCTGAAGATCAAAGTAAATACTTCTCTAAATAAGGTACACAGAAGACCAACATGAAAAATCACCTTTTATTTATAAGAGACATGCAATTCAAAGCCATAATCAGATATCACTTCACTTGCAGGAGAAAGGTCCATATACAGAAGGCAAAAGACAGCATATATTGATGAGGATGTGGAGAAAAAAAATCCCTGGTACATTCTCATTGGGTAGGTAGACTTGCCCAATGCCTATGAAAACACTATGAAAGTTTTTCAAAATATTAAAAAGAGATCTACAAAATATTAAAAAGAGATCTACTGTGTGATCCCAAAATTCTGCAACTACCAGAACAATGTGAAACTGGTAATTCAAAGGGATGTATGGACTCCTACATTCCTTGAAGCACTATTTGTAATAACTAAATTACAGAAAAAAGCATGAACTCTTCTTAGTCCACTAAGACTAGGAAGACACACCATACATGTACTGTAGAATACTACATAGCTATCAAAAAGATGACCTCTTACTGTTTGTGATACTGGGGAAGAACTGGAAGGGATTGTGCTAAGCAATATAAATAAGAAGGGAAATTTAAATACCGGATAGTTTAACTTATATGAAATATAAAGAAACAAAAAGAAAAACTCAACCAACAGTATCTAGCAATCTGACTACAGAATCTAGGTTACCACAGGGGAAAGTGGAGAGAAAATGTACAAAGCACCCAGTGAATTACTGTTAAGGACTATGTGTGCCTTGATGATGGGTGTGGTGTGGTAACATACATCTAAAGAGAGGCAATGTCTCATACATTGTCTATACAATCATTTGTCGCAGTCTAGAAGTTTTGAGTCTTAAAGTTGAAATGTAGACTGATTAATAAGCATATTCTAAATGATCCATGGCAACATATTACAAAAACCCCATCCCTGATAGTGTTTTCTTCACAATCCCATGCTGCACAAATCAGGTCTGCCTTTTGATAGCCATTGTTTCGTGTTTCAGAATTATAGCTTTCATCCATACATATGATCTTTCCAAACCCTAGACTTGTTTGAAGGAAGGTTCGGCTTGTTGAAAACATGGCATTGCCTTGGTCAGGTTGCAACTGATTAAAACTGGGCTCTAACTGAGTACATTTGTTAAGGTTTTCTATTAAAATAATTGAGATATGGCCCTGTGAGCAGCAGGCGATATCATCTCTGTCATATTCTAAATGGGATGAAGCTCTGTCATGGCGGCTTTTGGATAATTTGTGCAATTGTCTGTGAAGTGCTGCTAGACAATTTCTGTGAGTGACTGTTTTTGTCTTTTCATTCAAATAAGCTTTATAATAGGCTATTAAGCTTGTTTTCTGGAGATATACATCAATAATTTAAACAGCAGTTTAGTCAAAACCAGTCTATCACTTGTTTTTAGCAATGCATCCTTTTTTTTTTTAGCAATGCATCTTTCTAAAAATTTAATTTTTTAATAACTTCACAGACTGAACAACTAAATATTAAAAAATACCATCATCTCAGCCCCAAGAGATCTGAAGCACATTAGTAATACCAGGAAAAGAGTGAAAATGAAAGAACTAGTAAAAGACTGAGTTCAAGTTAAAGCACACAGCGATAAAAAAAAGATACTTTTGCCCCCCCCCAAGTTTATAAAGGTTCTTTAAATTTTATATAATTAGACTTTTACTATGCTCTGCTCTGCTCTACAGTGCTGATGTTCGAACACTTCAAATATTTTTTACTCCCCTACTGAGAACTGTCCAGTCATGTTTATAGTCAGAGATAATTTTATGTTAGGGTAACAAAACCTCTTAAAATAACTTTTTATTATTTATGATCCACAGATGCTTATCAGAGGCATTGTTCAGTGTGGCACTTTGACATCTTACATAAGAATGCCTCAGATTACCCTGAGATTATCAATGCTCTCCAAAGAGCTGGCTTCAAATCATTCTGGAAGCATCTGCAGTAAATATTTCACTATCGACCTCACTGTGATTAAAGAGATTGCTATTATTGAACGGAATAGTCAGCTGCCTTAAAGTTTGAATTCTCCCCCAAATAATGAGGTGCCCTTGATCGCCTTTGACCAGCTCCATTTTTTAGGAACAGTCTTCAGGTCGTCAGTGAACAAATAAACTTTCTGAGATAGGAATATAGATGAATTCTACTTTGTCGTTATGACAATTTCTGTTCTGATGGAATGAACATTTCAAAAGCTAATTGATAGCCTAGGCAAGCTCTGTAAGCATTTTCAGATCGGTTAACCTGGAGTTGTGCCTCCCAAGGTGTTCTATCAAATGGATTTCCTGAATTACCCACAGAGGCAACAAAGTCACCAAACTGAATTGTTAAGGCTAGGGCACTGGAAACACAATATCACAGAGACTTTCAGGGAACACAGCTTTCATCTTAGCACAGTGATTTTTGTATAAAATTCTAAAATTGCTAGACATGGTGATTTTAGTTCACAAAGGTTTAAGACAAAGTTTGCTTTTTTGCCATACATGAGAATTTTAATGTGTATCTGGGATTCTAATATTCTAATAATCTTAAAACCGCAAAAGGAAAATTAGCAACCAAATGCCTGTTTGAGGACATATACACTACCTTCAATACGGTCTATCCTTTAACATGTATATCACAAATAAATAATAGAGCTATTTAAATATATTTAAAATCTATCAGTACACTTTAATTGTATCAGTGATACCCCCAATGCTTTTTTTTGCCCCGATATGTACTTAATATTTAGTGTTCACTGAGCCCAAATTGATTATCAAAATATGACGTCCTTTTATAGTGATCAAAATAACTTGTCTCCACATAATGTGAAAGCAAAGGTCATTCTGGAGAGGTGAGGTATCAAACTAAAATTTCTGCTCCTATATTTTAATGCTTTTTGGTTAAGGTGCTAATTCATTAAATACACCATTCAGTTCTCTTACTATAACTGTCTACATAACCGTTGAAGAAATTACATTAGTAAAATGTCATGTCAGGAGAAGTGGAAGAAATTCAGATAAGAATTAGCTTCTAAATACCCATGTATGCTCTTAAAGGAAACAATTACCACCCAGAACACACTTGCAGTGATTACTGGGGTGAACACAATCTTGATCAGTGTGTTGACAGACTGTGATTCATTACAGACTCACCCTTCTGAGAAAGTGGTCACAAGATTCTGCGGTGAATTTCTTGTCCTGGGAAACTATTTGGGTTTCCTATGCAGATAGCTACTCAGCATGTGACCCTAAAACAAATTGCCCCTTCTTCCAGAAGGGAAACTGCCCTGAAATAGATTGCCCATTTATTCACCAGCTCTCCAAACCACTGTGTGCCAATTGAAAATTTCAGGGCATGACTTTTCCTGGAACTGTTCTCTATCTTAATTTTAGCTGTCCAGAAAAAGACAGGGCATCCAAGGTTTCCTATCCTCTCCTCTGCAGTCCCAGAG
Source organism: Uropsilus gracilis (assembly GCA_004024945.1). Lineage (NCBI taxonomy): Eukaryota > Metazoa > Chordata > Mammalia > Eulipotyphla > Talpidae > Uropsilus > Uropsilus gracilis. Next base: position 86,494 of record PVHY01001448.1, read on the forward strand.
AAACTGCTGTCATTGTGTTACTTTCTGCTGGCCAGGCAGGTATGAGGCTTCCACTGAGGTGGTTGTTAAAACAACCACATGGGTCAGCAAGCAGATGGAGAAAAGGACTGGGGATAGCGAAATAGAGCATGCTTTTTAAAAAGACAGCATACCATGGGGTCACACATGTGGCGCTGGGTGATCTGACACTGCAATATTGACAGTTGCTGGAGAGAATATAAAAGTTGGTTGTTTTTGTAAACTGATTTTGACTAGATCAGTGCTTCCAGATTATTTTACAGGGTGTGCCAATGTAAAAAATTGTGACTAAATTTTCCTTCAAAGACCTGAAAAAGATATAGAAATTATATACTAACTCAATCTATCTCATGGTATCATAAACAATTTTCAGAACTGAGTCTCTTGCTGAATCAGTTAAGTGAACTGAGCAAAAATCAAGAAGTTGAGGAAGCAACACAGGGAGAAAAGTTGAAAAGACAGAAAGTGACTTGGTAAATAATCCCATATTTACTCAGTAAATATAGTGCATAGACTCAAAACAAAATAGTAACCTTCAGAAGCTCTGGAATGTAAAATTCTCCTTGCTAATGTTTAGATTTATGATAAAGCACCAACCTTCAGTACAGCCTCAAGATGCTATTTTCCAATAATAGTATTAGAAATCCACTTTCTAGTACCCAAACTCTTCTCAGTACTCAGGGTCTCCAGATAAAAGGTATCATGTGTTCAGGAACACAACTACTGTGGAAACTCAATGGCAGCAGTTCTTCATGAGCAAATATCTAATCCTCATTTTTTTTGCAGTTTTTCCAACAGCTGCATTAAGAAATAGCCTCTGTGACCTATATGACTGACATACTTCAATGCATAGGTGGAGGAAAAATCAGTCTATCTCATATGTCTACAGTGACTTAATGGCCATGGTTTTACCACTTCAAAGGAGAAAACTGAAACAAAGGTGATCACACTGAAAACACACAGATGGTGGCATTTACAGTGTAATATATAAATTATGCCACTGTGAATTATACAGGGTATAACCTACAAGACCAACATCTGGAGCCCACTTGAAGGCATATAAAAAGTAAAATATTTCACAGGAACATAATGTATTAAGACATCATCAGCCATTGACTCCTGTATCCCTGTGTCAGTCAGGGTTCAACCACAGAAAACAAAATCAGCAGGACATATACAGTAAGAAATGTGTTGCAAGGAATTAACTTACATGGCTGTGGAGAGTGGCTTGAACAACTAAAATCAACAGTGTAGGCTGTCAAGGACAAGCTAGATTCTCAGGTACAAACGGAGGCTGTTGCTCATGATAGAAATTTATCTTGTAGAAAGAAGCAGCAATTCTGCTTGTAAGATCTTTCACCTGACTGAACCAGGTATCATTCTGCTTTTAAGATCTTTCACCTGATTGAATCAGACCTACCTAAGCTATCTATGAAAATATCCCTTATTTAAAGTCAACTAATCACATCTGCAGAACACTTTCATGGTAACATCCTGATTAATGTTTGATTAAATAACTACAGATTGGGCTGTAGCCACAGTGACATAAAGCTTATCATCAGAGTCCTTCATCAATAAAAACAAAGTTAATGATTTCATTTTCTGCATTAACAGTAAAGAACAAAGCTAAATTCTGGGAGAGAAGACTCAGTTATATTCTGCAATGATTAATTTCACGTGTCAACTTGGTCAGGCAGGGAATATCCAGATAGTTGATTAAACATTACTTCTGCACATGTTTGTGAAGTTGTTTTCTGGAAAAGATTAGCATTTGTACTGGGGGAGTGAGAAAATCAGGATGGCAGCATTTAATTAGTTGAAGTTCTGAATAGAACAAAAAGTCAGGAGAAAGTTGAATTCATTCACTCTATCATCTATCAATCTACCCATCAATCTACTAACCAACCTATCTATCATCAATCTATCTATAAAGAGATTTATCATAAGGTATTAGCAAACATGAGTATCATTGCTAAGAGAGAGATTCATACATATCTATTTTTCTGCTTATCTAACTATCTGTCATTACTTCTATGTCTCTGGAGAACTCCAGTGAATATATATCCCCTCCAGTATGGGTAAGCTATGGCCCTATCCAGAAGCAGGAAATAAACTGTAAGAAGTGCGACTATAGCACAAATGAAAAGATTCAAAACCTAATGCAGACTTACCATTATCTTTGATAAAAGAGAAAAAGTTACTTGAAAACATTGGTATGATTGTTCCTCCCCATGATATTTACCCTTTAATTTCTTTTTTTCCAAAGGCCTTTCCCTCATTTAAGCTGAACCCAGAGACAGCCCTTACCTCCTGGAGGAAATGCAAAATCCCAGGTATCTGAATAGTGGAGAATAAGGCAAAGTTTAGAAATTTGTAAGAAAAACTACTTGCCAGAGAGTTTCCTGCCATCCATCTTGCATTCTCTAAAATAGTTGTAATTTACTTTAAGGATACTAGGGAAAAGTAAAAAATGGGAATTTCAAAAGGAGTGAAAAAGACAGTTTAGACTTTGGTAAGACTATAGCTAATACCTTGAAGCCAGCTACTAAGTTCTAAGTCAAAAATCTGGAGAAATGATAAATACTTCAGAGAATCTAAAAGCAGAAAAACCTGTCTTTACCACTTTATCAGATCTAGTCACAAACTGATACAAATCTGTGAAAGAGAAAATATAGTTGTGCATTTGAATTGAAAAAGATATGAAGCACCTGAATAATAACAATAATATCACCACATAGCATACTCTAGTGGAATGCAGAATCTCAGTGAAAAGATTTTATTTGGTTAGGCAAATTAATAACATTTATGTCTTTGGACTTCTATGGCATTTGCTGCCCTAGAACCAATTTAATTTCAAAAATTGGTAGATCAGTGTCCCTGCTACAACTCCCAAGGAAAACAAATAACTGAGGTCTTTGTGACTTCATTCCATAACTGAACGTAGATGTTTTCACCATAGATTACCATAGTCATACCCATGCTTGATCCTGGGGATTCTAATGAGATGACTTAACTACTTGACTCCACATTTCTTTGGTTTAGTGGTTACAAAAATGGCTGTTATGGGATCTTAATATGTTATATTCATGTCATGGTTTTACCCAGAGAAAGCAACATCTGTAAGAACTATCAGATTATGTGCTCTGTCAGGAAGAAGCAGGTCTCAGAGTCATAAAGGTCTGACAACATATAGGCCTTAAAGTTTGAAATATAATTTGATGACATGTTGCTGCCATATTTTACCTGTTTCCTGTTCATCTTCTGGCTGATGCTGTGACTTATCTGAAGAAGAACTGTTGTATCCAGGTTCAAGTTTGCATTACTAGGAATTCACTACCAAGGAAACTCACCCTAGTTGAATCTCTCAGTTCCTTACCATTAATGGTAGATATGGATTGCCCGTGGGGTTGCAGCTGATGAGTAACCTTGGTCTCACTCAAGCATATTGTTAGTTCATAGCCCTAAGTGCAGAAATAATTGACAACCTGCTCAATCTCCTTCTGTATAAGCCCACGGGGCATAGTCATGCAGTAAAACAACTGCTAGGTGACTGCTTCTCATATTGCAAGATGCTACGAATCCTGCTCAAGGGCAAGGACATTTTGGAGTCAGAAAAGGAAATCTATATACCAGTGTTCAAGTTTCTGACTGCATTGCTGGTTTGGACTGCAAAAAGATAAGATATTCAATAACCAGGATGCAAACCCACACAAATGCACTAGACATACACAAGCGACAAAGTGGAACTATGCACATCACATTGTCTGTAATTCAGTGTGTTCGTGATGTCAATGGAAGCGCAGGCATCAGGTTCTCCAATCTGCATAGGTTCTTTAACGTTCTAGCAATTACAAAGAAACACGAGGCAGGGCAGGGCCAGGGTCAGGCTAGGGGTGCTGGGAGGCAGGTAAATTCCCCAGAACCCTGGGAATCTTACAATCTTTCTGGTCTCTCTCTGGTGCTCTCATTCTCTCTCACATGCTCATGCTCTCTATCACATGCTGCCAGGGTGATGCTGCTCTTTTATCCTCCTAGGCCCTAATGTGCCTTCTCAGACATATGCACATCCACTGAGCAAGGTATAGAATCATGGGGACTACACGATAGCACAGTTGCTTATTATAGAAACCATAGCAGAAGGACAGAATCCCTGGAAACTCATTTAGCCTACATTGTCAGATATAAACAGTTTTCCATCAATGTAGTTATAGATATTTGTGCATTTTTCTTTTGAATAAACTTAACTTTTCCAATTTGAAAATTTTAATTTAAGCATCTGCTCTTTTGAAGATTTCATAAACATTTTATCACAGATACATGTTTTATTTGCCTTTGGTCACTATTGTCATTATCTATAGGTATAAAACAAATCATCCTAATACTAAGCTGATAAAAGAAATATTTAAAAATGAAGATAAATCTTCCCATAACCTATATTTACTCAACTCAAGAGGCCTGTGCTTGATAAAATATCTTAAATGAGATTGCTTTTGCAATCAAAAATACAAGAACCATTTTTATAGACAATAGATTATCTATACAATGAATTTTCTGTGTTTTCTTACTACAGAATGAAATGTGTAATTTGTAACAATTACCATAAATATCTATCTCAGTCCCCATAGGTTGAGTTTAATCAGGGTCCCCCCCCCCATTAGACTGTATACTAAACACATGTAGTACTGTGTCATCCCCAAACTGTGCAGCCAAATGGGTATACACAGGTGTGAGTATGCACACCTAGGCCTAGAAGAAAGGCGATGACAGGGTGAAGAAATAGTGCATTTGATGAGACAGCATGAGAAAACATGAGAGAGAGACAGAGAGACAGACCAGAGAAAGAGCTTGAAGATTCAGGGAGAGAAGGGGTTGGGGGATGAAATTGTGGAGTGGGGGTGGAATGCTTGAGACTCTCCTGTTTCCCAGCCCCACTCTCCCTGCACACATCCAGGCCCTGGCCTGTCCTGCCTGATGTGTCTGTGTAATGGCTAAAACCAATAGAGAACCTACATAGATTGGTGAGCCTGATGCTTCCCCAACAATCGTAGATGAGGTTGATTTTGTTACAGTCCCTAAATAGCTTAACCCTACATATGCTTGTGCTTTCTTCAAGTGCTGCCTTTTGCTTTTATCAGCTAGAAGTCATTACTTTATAGGAAGGATTTATCCGAAAAACTGTCATTATCCAATTAGGTATAATTCTGAGGGTTCAAATTACCCTAGCTTCCCTGGCAGTGCACGCTGGAAAATAGGAGTGATTCACCAATACAATACCTATGTACTCTGGACTGGAAAATCATTGGTCTTCATGTCCTCAGGAATTCCATTGTTTCTGTCCCTTTCCCTTAAAATATGAAATGAGATCCAAGTTGCCAAGTTTGTGTAGCATCTCTGAGAAAATTCCTAATTAGTCAAAACTATTACTGATCATCACAAGCACACACTTACATGTGAAAGTCATATGATGTCAAGCCAATGCTTATCCTCCTTTTAGTTCCCATGGGTCAGCTAAGGAAAATTTAAATGAAAAAAATTAGATACTTTTGAAGAATGATTATTTCAGTAAATTCAAAGTACAGCTTTGGTAATGTGCCGAAATCTTATCTCTTGGGCCACACTTTCAGTAAGACTATCAAAGCTGGTTGAAAATCTAAGGTTTTTATAATTGGCTTAAATGCTCAACTAGGATTTTCAAAACCTCTACAATTTTAGTTTTCCTGGAAAATATCTGCTATTCTTTCTCCTTGTGGAGTTCTATATTAGGAGACCCTCTTTTCTGTACTTGAATTAGAATGGTGGGAAGGGCAATAGTGTCCTGATCATTTATGTTCCTTGTTTGTTTTTGTTTTATATGTTTGTTTGTTTTTTACCTAATAAGTATATCCCAGTCATCAGTTATATACCAGGGACCTTGCTCAGCATTCAGATTCCTAATATCTCTCCTCTTTCAGAGTAGGAAATCAAATCCACTCTGAAGAAAGTACCAAACTCTTTGAGGGAAAAAAGAATCAGTACAAAAAATTCAAATATTATGAAGGCATACATGCAATGATTTAAGATTTAAAAATGTTTTTAAAAACGTGATTGAAAAGATAAATACCTAGAAACATCAAGGTTCTTAGGGAAAAGACCATTTTAATGGACAGAAGACAAAGGATACTAATATTACACATAGGTCATTTATGAGTTGAAACAAAAATTGAATTTGAAATTTATTTTTTAAAATGTTGCAAAAACTATTAGGGATCAAAATGGTAGTGAGATGATTAGCTAAAAAAAGGAAAACTTAAAAGACCAACATCTACGTGTGAGGAGTTAATGGAACAGGTAAGCTCATTTAAAAATAATTGATAAATAATAGCAAGAAGCGGGAAAGTGTAGGTATGAGCATTTTAATAGGAATACTAAAATGAATTTGAATGAAGCAAATTGTACTTTGTATTTTAGAAAAAAATATTTAAGTTGATAGAACTACCTTACAAGATATGCTGAAAACCCCATAAACTTTTTCAGGAACTTAATCTGATGGCAGAGAAAAGGGACATTCACTGTCAGAGGATTAAACTCTTAAAATTGATGTTAGTTTTCTTTGTCTTTCCCTCTCCTATTTCTGATCCTAAAAGCCATCCCCTTATTTATGTAAAACTTTAGGCAGTACAAAGGTTTTTAAAAGGTAGATATTTGACAGTATTTAATGAAGCCAAACTCCTACCCTAGAGATAGTCCCAGATTTTGATTGTTAAGCTCTGGGCATCTGCCTCTATGTTGTACTGGGGGTTTGAAAAGGCCTATCACAGGATCTGTTGACCAGGAGTCTGACAGAATGCTAAATATGCAGAGAGCACATAACTCATTTTTCCTTCAAGTTCAACCTGGCCTGTTTGATCCCCAGTTCTCTTTCCTGCCACCACATGCAGGAGAATAGGTTTATAATTAATATCTGCAAGCCTCTAGATGTGATGTGACCCCAGATACTGCCAAGGCAACTAACTGCATGCTCAGCAACCATTCTGGGTATTCAGAAAAAGACTGAGTAAAAAGACAGAAGATATTTGAATAGAAGTGACTGTGTTCCAGGCACCCTGAATGGGTCACTGAAGCTCTTACTTGGGAGAAAAGAAGGGATAGATATGGTGAAGCAAGCACAGTTTACATTGCACTACTACTGCTACATCATTCTTTTTAGTTGTAAGCATGCAAACTCTAATATCAAAACCTGGATTAACAAAAAAACAAGTATACCCTATCTTTAACAAAATTATATAAACAACATCAGTGCAAACTAAATTGTAAAAAATAAAAGTGTTTAAGTCTATAAAGAATTAATGGCAAGTAGCAAAGTATGAAAAACATGATTTAGTCTATCCTATTACTAATCTATTGTTAGTGCATGAACAAGGAATACCCAAGGGTCCCTTACTGTTAAGGCATGCATATTCTAAAATGGATCTAGTCATTCATTGGAAAGGAGCTGACTTTTAGTGGGGAAGATCTTAATACAAGAAAATTAGTGAGCATAGAGAGAGAACATAGGATATTGTTAATAGTATATAGGGTAAATGAGTTGGTCAGGGTTTTTCCTCCATTTGCTTTTATGACCATCACCTATGATATTCCATCCTCTGCATGACAGTACATGCCTGGGCTTACAGAATATGGACATGTGTGAGTGGGCTAACCTGGGAGGAAAGTTGAACACACAGGGAATAAGAGAGGCAAACATAGCAAATAGAGAGTGTGAAGAAAATGCCAGAGAAGAAGGCCAGAGACAGAGTATGAAGTTTCTTGGGAAATACAAGCTCACCCACCATTCACAAAAATATATTTAAAATAGATGGAAAAAACCTTGAATACTAAGTGTGAAACCATAAAATACATATAAGAAAACAAACATAACAGTCCACGACATAGGTTTCAGCAATGTCTTTGGAGTTTTATTTACAATTACAAGAAAAAGTGAAAGAATCAGGACTACATCACAATAAAAAACATCTGCACAGTGAAAGAAACAATCACTAAGACAAAAAAAGATACCCCATTGAAAATGAGAAAAGTTATAATCCATACATCTGATAAAGGGTTAATGTGCAAAGATTGCAGATAACTCCCAACACAACTAAGAGAAAATAACCCAATTCCAAAAAAAAAAAAAAAAATAGCTACATAGACAATTTTCTAAAGAAGACATACAATAATCAACGGGTATATGAAAAAAAATTATCATCATCACTTATCATTAGGGTAACACAAATCAAAACTATGAGATACTACATCACACCCATGAGAATGGCCCATATAAAAAAAGGCCAGAAAGAATAAGTGTTGGCAGGATGTGGGGAAAAAAATCTTTATAAACCTTGGTGGACATGTAGACTGGTTTAGTGCCTATAGAAAATAAAGTCATGTTTTCTTAAAATATACAAGTGGATGCACCATGTGATCCAGCAATTCCATTCCTGATTATCTATCCAGAGAATGAATACACTAATTTGAAGGAATATACACACACCCCTGCTCATTGTATCACTAATTAGAGTAGCTAAGCTCTGGAAACAACCTGAATGTTTAAAGATAGAAGAATAGATTAGGTAGATGTGGTATATATACACAATAGAACAGTTCTCTTGCTTTTTGTAACAACATACTTGGACTTGGATGTGATTAAGCTAAGTGAAATAAGAAAGACAAATAATGAATGGTGTCACTTACATGCATAATCATGCACAATATGGAGAAACAAACCACAAGATCAGATAGAAATAAAACAATATGGTAAACGAGACAATGAGAGCGTAGGGTGAGGAGGGGGAGAAAATATAGAGAGAGAAAGATAAATTATGGAACTTGAGAACTTTGGTTCTTTATGGTACGATAACATAGTTGATGGGTGGTGTGATCCTATGCCTTTAAATTGTACACAATGTTCTAAACAAACATGATTTTTAAAAATAATATTATTCATATTATTCATGAACTGTCCAAAAAGTTGTTTTAGAGGCATCAGAAAATGTGAGTGATGAGAAGGCAAGGGCAGAGGAGACAGAAAAATCTTATACACTGCTGACTAGAGTATAAAAGATTGCCCAAGATTCTCAAATAGTTTAAAGAAACCAAAGCTTGCAGAAACTCTATCACACTGCTGATGAAGGAACAGGATAAGACTATTTCCAGAGTCCAACAAAAAATCAGTGATTTGGAGTTTCTGGGTCTTATCCAATATTAGATGCAAGTCTTTTGTAAAGCACCTAATATAATGTTCTCAACAAAGAACTATTCCATTTGTTTAGTTTTTGGCTTAAATCCCATATCAGGCAGCAGGAATATTATAAAACATTATCTAAACCAAAGATATTTTTAATACAAGAAAATGAGAAAAACCTAGTTTCTTGAATATTTGATATGCAATATTTCTAATATTATTATTTTACTGTCATGTATTTTCTCATAAAAGATTAAAATGTGTTATGGGAATGGTTATGATACATAATACATATTTAAGTGTTTAATAATTTACATTCTGTTAATTATTTTGACTGATTTTGGGTAAAGATTGTTACAACACATAAGCAGACCATCTGTTGCTGTTAGAATTATTAATAAATACTCCCTGAACTAAGTATTTTAATTAAAAATAAAATGCTGCCTTCATTAAAGCCCATCTTAAGTGGCATGCTCCAAAAGGAATTAATAGTGCATCCTGCTGCCAATCTCTGAATAGTTTAAAAATATTATGAACATTTATTCATGAGAAACTATGTGGATTTGGATGATTAGGGAACAATCTGTAGAGTTTTCTAATGCCTTCTGCTGTGTATAATCCAAGAGAATATGAATCAATGACTTGACACACTCAATTCTATAGTCTGTTCCACAAAATTACCAAGGAGTCAAACTACTGCAACAGTTTCTTCTTCACTGTATCATTTTGTGGTTTATCTTGAAAAGGTAAGCAACAAGCTCTAAAACCTTAGAAAATTTGGACTTACCTCATGAGTATATTTATATAGAGAGAGATATATAGATATATCGATATCGATACTGATATATAGATCTCTAGAATCAGAAGACCAGGATTTAAAATCTACATCCTCATTATTAGCTGAGTGACCCAGAGAAATTTATTCAAATTGTCTCTTCATGTTCTCATTAGAAGAATGAGGATAATAGTGGTATCTCCTTCATGTGTCAGTAATACATGATAAAGATAAAGAGAATCTTAAAGGGTGTTTAGTGCAAAGCAATTGCTTAATTAATAATGATTCATAGAATTACTGCTTAAATATGATTGTCATGTCTCGATTACCTTTACATTGTCTTCAAATGATAAATCAGAACCTACTTCATTTTTCTTAAGGATCTTTAATTTTTTAAATTGATCACAACTTTTTTTCTTTTGAAACTAAATATTGTTTGAAAAAAGGACAGAGAATGAGGAAATTAAAGAATCTTGGTTAATGGTATAAAGAAATTTTAATATATGTATATATATATGTATATATATATTTTTTAAGGAGACACAGGGATGGTAGTGATAGATCATGGGTGCTTTGGTGGTAGGAGAACTATGAGGATCACACCAGAGAAAAAGAATCAAATACTGCTCAAAAATTAACAATGATATAAGCAAATTAATTACTTTTTATAAAAAAAGAAGATATAGCAAGTTAGGAAAATACATATGTGCAGTTTCAAATTTCAAACAAAAGAAGCCATCACCCTGTCATATACTTGTTCAAGGGGTTGAGTGAAGGCACAATTGATAAGAAATGGGGTTAAGTAAGGGAGATTTGGTAAAGAAAGAAAAAAGGGCAGAAACTCAAACAGAGTGATCCAGGATTTTGAACAAAGGCTCTAAAAAGAAATTTCCCTTTTTTGTTAGTCATTTTGCTATGAAAATCAATGATGAGAAGTTTGGATTACAGTCTTCCAGTGCTTTTAACATGTGTAGCCTGTACTTCCCATGCTGGGCAAGGCCCTGTCATGACTAAAAGACTTCATTGAAACAGGGTGCTCATTTTCATTTTTCTCATCTGCAAGATCAGATGTTGTGAGGTTTAGGGAGCTACTGAACTTCAGTGTTTCTGCACCTACATGAAGCCACCCAGTGTGCTGCAGAGCTTGCTAGATAGGGGCGGGGTGGTGGGGAGGTCTGTGCTCTCTGGAGGACATGTCCACCTACTCTCGAAGCAGAGAGGTCCTTAGACATGCACAAACATATTCACTTATACTGACTGATTTTCATCACAATCACACTTGGAAACTGTTGAGATCCCAGTTTTATATAGCAGAAAACTGAGCCTCAAGAAGGTTTAAGTGGCTGACGTAAGGTCACAGAACCAGCAAATAAAGAGCATGGCATTCTGGTATCATTTTGTTGTCATCAATCCCAGTGGTTTCTGCACTGTGAAATGGAGAATACCATCATTACTATTTGGAGGTCTTCAGTGTAGTCAGGAGACAAAGGCTTACCTGAGCAGATCACATTCTATTCTCCCACCCTCATCCCTTCTTCAGCTTCCAAGACACTTCTAGTGAGTTCTGGACATCAACATTTCGAATTATTTTTTAAGTGTTTTACTGTTTAAAATTTTGTATTTAAATGTTAATTAGGAAATAGCTTCATCACAGAATTCCTTAATTCTTAACTTCATAAAATCCATGTTTGTATAAGTTTAGTTCTTTTCTTACTATCAGATATCCACATTTAAAATTCTACATAATTATTCAAATTGAAATCTATCTGTATTTTCTTTAATATGCACCATGCACTGATCTGATTATATTACTGAATAATCAGCAGCAGAGAGGAGCTTGATCTAGATCAATGCTCTTCAAAGTGTGATCGGCAAACTGCTACTTAAACTGAGATAAGAGGTCAGTGTCAGGATGCAAATCAACACATTATTTCCTTCCTAAGGAGAAAGTCTTGTTACAAAATCAAAACAAAACAAAAGTTAGCTAAAGAAAAAGTGTGCTTAGTAGGGTCATTCTGGGACAGCCATTTATGCTGTCAATGTCTAAAACAATTTCTCTAGGGGAACTTTAGTACTAACCGAAGACTCCAGAAGTGATATGATCTTGGTTGGAAAAACTTACTGCCTGCCTCTACAGTTATGTTCATAAATTTGTCAGTTATTTATCTATCAATCCCTAATGTCTTCTACCTCTTTATCTATTCTATGGTATGACATCTAAATGCTGGCATTTTCTGAGACCTTATTGGTAGACAGCATTAGTTCCTGTTTTTCTCTGTGAACCTGGCATAGTCTTTCTGATATCAAAACTTCAAAAACTTTTTAATATATTTTCAAGATTCTGAGTTCTCTTACAAGCCTCATGTGCTTTTTTTGTAATGGGAAGGGAAGAAAAGGGAACAGGAAGGGAAGAGACAAGAAGGGACAAAGGGGAGGGGAAAACAAGAGAGGAGGGGGAGTGACAGGAAACATTTTGCTTGGCTTTAGAAAACTCTAAGGATTGATCAGCTCTGGGATAACTGCATTGAGGGCCTTTTAAAAATCTAATTTAAATAGTATCTTAACCCTTCAATTGCATTTTCTTATTTCTAATGAGTTCAAATATTCTGAAATACCCCCACTCTGTGGCAAAATCTTAGCATACTAATCCACTCAGGTCTACCATTCTAAGACTGTAAGTAAGCTAATCCATCTCACTGTTGTACAAACCTCCATCTAGTTTTCTGAAACATGTTATTGGGCTTTCCTTCAAATTTTAGTCCAATTCGCATGTCATCATCATTCCTAACAAATTCCAAGCTATTGGATGTTTACTTCATAGAAATAGCATATTTTCCCAGATTTTGTTTGGTATTTGTATACCATACTTCTTCTTTTAACATATTCAGAGTAAAAAAATGTCTTTTACCTTTCATTTTCCTGGTGTCTACCACATTGCAATTGTTGACTAAAGGTTAAATAAATGCCATATTGTGACATATTCCTCCTTCTTGTAATCTGTTTCATATTTCAATGGAAAGACAACAGCAATTATTATTCAATACACCAAATTTCAATTCATTGTAATTTCACTGGAACATATAATTTTTGTTAAGGAAAAATCATGTTTTTGTTTCTTGTTAAAGATCTAATTACCCAAGTTATTTCAAATGAAAACAATGTATTTGGATAATTAAGACAGAGTTAATTTGATACAAAAATTAACATTTTGTAAAGTCCAGAAGCAGACCTACTCACTAGATTGAAGGCAAAATCGACAATGTGTTTCAATGAGAAATGAACGATCAGGGCATGGTGGCTCATGCCTATAGGTGGCAGCTTAGGAAGCCAGTGCAGGGCCAGAGATCACGGTTCGAGTCCCGCTGGGGGCAAGTAGTGAGACCTAGTCCCCCCAAAATTAGTTGGGTATGGTGGCACATGCCTGTAATCCCAGCTACCTGGGAAGCTGAGGCTGGGGATGGCTTGAGTCTGTGGTACCCCAGGCAACATGACCCTGTGGTTCCATGGGCGAAAATAGTGAGACCTAGTCACAAACAAACAAACAAACAAAAAAATGTCAATGAGAAATAAACCGAACTCTCTCTTTGATAAACAATGCACAAAAGTTAATTCCAGAGAATTTAAAGTTCTAAAATCAAAAAGTATAAAATAAAGCATTTAGAAAAAGTTAGAACATCCTTAAATCTTTAATAAGACACACACAAAAGCTAATTGTAAAAGAAAATAAATTTAAATTGGACTACAGTAAATTGAAGAACTAGCCATTAAAATCACATTATTGGGGAGACCACCAAGGTGCCAAGAAATGTGGGTGACCAGCAACAAGAGAGAGATTGCAAATGGAACAGCATGTACCAAGGTGAAACTTCTGAGTGCATGGCACCTGGTCAGTGGCAGCTATCACAGAGGAGAGAGCAACCCAGCAAAAGTGCCAAGGTGGAACCAAGTCTCTTGGTGCCTCTCAAGAAGCAGTGGTGTGACAGCTCTTTGGTGCCAGTGCTGAGAAAAAGAATCAAGAATCAAGAAATAGCCACAACCTAGAAAACAGTGCATCCCCATGCTAAAGGAGAGAGTGAGGCAAGCTCAACCCAAGCTGTGGGAACCATTAGCCTAGTAAACCCAAAGAATTGTAGAACAGTCAGTTTCCTTTAACAGACAGAGGGGGGAAAATCACAGGAAGGAGAAAGGAGACCCAAAAGCTTAAAGCCACATTCAGTGAGAAGCCCACTGATTGCAAGAGAGCACCTTCCAACACAAAATGTTCCCAAAGCCATAAAGTCAAACAAAGCAACACAAGCACAAGGCATAATAAACACATACAGGTAAAGGACATGAAGAAACATACCAACCAATAAAATTAACACAATGTTCCAACACTTTGAGCAAATCCGAGGACAAACAGTAAGGGAAAAAAAGTGACAAATGTTCAAGCAAGCCCCTCAGGAAATAAAACTCTACCAAAGGAAAGACAACCCCTGCAATCCAATAATGAGGACACAAAAGATTTACGCCTCCAGTCAGATAAAGAATCCCAACTGACCATAAAAAGAACAGTCAAAGAGATGAAAGAAGAAATAGAAAAACTTAAAGAGAAAACAGTTGTGAGTGACACAACAAAAAAGCAGAAAAGTGAGAAAAAAATCCCAACTCACCTCAACTAAAATAATTAAAGAGTTAAGAGAAGAAATAGAAAAACTTAAAAAGAGAAATTTGATATGCGAAACTTGTATTAAAGAGCTGAAGGATGAGGTTGAATTCTTAAAAAAAAAGGAAATAAGGAAATCCAGGAGATAAAAAGAGGAGTAGAAGAGTTTAAAAATGCAGGGAAAAGTCATAAAAATAGACTAGAAGGAATAGAAGAGTACATCAGCAACCTAGAGTATACTGAAATCAAAAAATATCAATAGAGAGAAAGAAAAGGAACTACAAAGGATGAACAGAAGAAAAGCTCAGAGATATAAAAGGTACCTTGAAAAAAAGGGACAAAAACTATACAGTGGAACAAGAATCGTCTCTTTAATAAATGGTGCTGGGTAAACTGGACCACTTACAAACAAACAAACAAAAAAAGAAACTAGACCACTCCCTCACACCATGTACAAAAACCAAATCAAAATAGAAAAAAGACTTGGATGTAAGACCTGAATGCATAAACTACATAGAGGAAACTATAGACAAAACACGCCAAGTCTTACACTTCAGGAACATCTTCCAGAACACATCTACAGATGCTAAAAATTTGAAGGAAAACATACACAGCTGGAACTATATCAAATTAAAAAGCTTCTGTATAACAAAAGAGATAATAAACAAAACAAAAAGAAACCCATAGAGAGAAAGGAACACTCTTACACTGCTGATGGGAATGTAAACTGGTTCAGCCACTATGGAAAACTCTGTGTAGGACCCTTAAAGGACTGAACATGCAACTACCATTTGATCCTGCAACCCCATATCTAGGACTCTACCCAATGGTTACAAAAATGCTAATTCAAAAGGACACCTGTACATGCATGTTTATTGAAGCAATATTTATAATAGTCAAGATATAGAAACAACCCAAAATTCCCAAAGTTGACAAAAAAAGACAAATGAATCTAAAAGCTGAGGTGTATGTATACAATGGGATATTATTCATCAATCAAAAAAGACAAACTTATGTCATTTGCTGTAACATGGATGGAGCTAGACAGAATCATGCTAGCAGAAATAAGCCAAAAAGAAAAAGAGAAATATTGGATGGTCTCAGTTATATGAGGGATACTGGGAAAACAAACAAACAAATGGACAAGAAAAATTTAAAACTCTCAGGAGAACTGAAATATAGAGCAAGAGAGGAGGCAGTAGGCAATCAGGGGTGGGGTGGACACAAAAGACTAAGATGATGTTTCACAAGTAAGAGGGAGATAGGATCACCCTTGGGCTGTGATGATGTAAAATAATAATAATAATAATAATAATAACAATAACACATTATTGTGTGCATAGGACAATTTAAAGAATGGCAAGAAATATATAAATATATGTATTTATACGTACAGCAAACATTTGTTTTTGTTAGATATAGATATATATTTGTTATGTATATAAATATAACATACAATAATATATGTAAATATAAAAAAACAAGCCAATGCTATTTAGAATATATTATTAAATCCTACAAGCCAATACAGGTTCCCACAAACTATTTTTAAAATACAGATAGAGTCATGCAAAATAATTTTCTTTCTTATAGGTATATGCACAAATGAGTTGAACACATGGACACACAAAGCAAGGTTAACTATATGACAAATAAACATATGGAATGATGTTTAGCCTCATTAGTCATGAGTCATACACATTCACCAGAGTGACTATAATTAAGGAGATAAAATTACCAAGATGGTAAGGATGCATAACTAACTTGAATTCATATATATCACTGGTGGGAGTCTTCACTGATACAGTCACCTGTTAGTCAGATGCATTAGAATTAAACACACATATATCCTATGACCCAGCAGTGTGGCTGCTAGAATTATGCTATAATTGGACTATTTGTAAAAGCTCCAAATTGAAAAAGACCTAGATGTTGAATCACAATTGAATTAATAAATAGGTTGTAGTATATTCACACATTGAACCGTTATAGAACAACCAAAAACAAATAATAAAGACAAATAATACTACAACTTGCAATTATGCAGAAGAATCACAAATACTAACTTGAGTAAAAGAAGTCACACACAAATGGACCCAAGGGATCTGACTCTAATTAAAATGCACAAACAGGGAAATCTAATATATGTTGGGAGAAGTCTGGACAGTGCTTATCCTTGAGGGGCTGGAGAAACATTTAGTCATTGGAATGAATGAAACCACGGGAATGTTTTCTGGGGTGCAGCATAGAAATATATTTTGATAAATTCACCAAGGTGAATTTATGGTTGTGCAGGTTTTTGTTATGCTTTAATCAAAAATATTTAATCCATCTGCTCCCTGACAGAGGTCTCTTACACGTGCTTGTTTTCCTTTACTTTCCATGAAGCTTGAAAATAAGAACACTAACAATAGTGCATATAAATCATAGCTTAATGATTAATCGCAAAGCATTTCTTACTCTATGTATCTGGTAACTTCTTTCTTTTATAAATTGTTTTAGCATTTCAGTGTCAGCAAAGCAGCACCATTGCTGATCCACAGACAGATTAGTCAGACCCAGTTGGTAGCACATGACTCTAGAGAAAAATCCTGAACTTACTTATTCTGACCTTCTTTTAATTCTAACACTAAGATTGCCACATCTGGGTGGTGTTTACCCTCCATTTTCTGAATATGAAACATAAAGAAACAAATGCTGTTACTGCAGCTCCAAGATCACTCCAAAAATACCCCCCCCACTACTTTCACCTACTCACCCCCTGACATGTGGAATGATGCCAGTCCCACAAGAGAGAGGCTATTGTTTCTAGAGGAAAAACTCTCCCTGGACGTCTCCCTGGAACTCTTGGTTGCTCTATAGCTTCAATAAATCAGTTTCAAAATCAGCTGCCTAAGTTATAAACCTACATCATTCTTCAGTGAGGAATTCAAGAATTCACTCCTGTCAGCCCATAAACTAAAGTATGACTCATAATAAGAAATATATGTTTAGCCTTCTTTGCCATTTCTGACACAAAGTTACTCAAATCCATGGGACTTGGGGTATCTTACATCAAAAAAGAGATGTTTAGCTAAAATCTAGAAGTAGAGACAGGTTGCTGTTAGAAGCAATCAAGTGACTATGGTGTGGGAACCTCAATTCCACTTTCAGACCTCCCACTTTTCAGAAGGGCTTGAGATTGAGTTCAGTCATAAAAGACCAATGATCTCATTCTTAGTGAGTGTTTTTCCTAAAGTTACATTACACCTATGTGCTTCCATAAAACCTCTAAAGGACAGGGGTCAGACAGCTTCTGATTGGTGAATTCATGCAAATGAGGGGAGAGGCAGGCACCTGAAGAGGCAAAGAAGTTGTGTTCCCCCTATGTGAATCTTAGCCTATGAGTTCCTCCAACCTGACTATTCCTAAGTTATATTCCTTAATAATATGTTGTTCAGGTAGCATGTAGAATGCTTCTTTGAATTCTGTGAGCCACTGTAGGATATTAATGGAGCACAAGGAAGGGGTCCTGGAAACCTCTGACTGAGAGGCAAGTATCAAAAGTGTGAGCAAAGGAGTGTGCAGTTAGGGGTTTGTAGTACTAAACCCCTAACCTATGGAAGTCAAAGTTATGCCTGCAGAGTCAGAAGTGAGTTGAATTATAGACAACCAGCTGATGTCTGGAAGCCATTGCCTGTGTCGGAACTTACCCTCCTTATGTTGAAAATCAGTAACAAAACCCATTCAGTTTTATAAGACATCTTTGAGATGAAACATCATAAGAAAAATAATAAAAGTAGATACAGAACTGGGAAAAATAAAGAAAAAGTCAAAGTTCAGAATAAGTGTATTCTTGTAAATTGAATATGGAGGTCTGGAAGCTTAGCAACTCATAAAAAAATATGAACATTTTGAAATTGAATCATGGATTTACTTAGATTCAGTTCTGTGGCCTCCTTCAACATAAGTTGACATTACTTGCGAACTGACTTTAAAAATGTATATTTTTTTCTCAGCATTTTGTGAGTCTTGCACAATGGAATAAACAGAGTTTTGTAATTGGCTATATTCTTTTGTCTATATCACAACAGAATAAATTGTTCTGTGGTGTCCTGGATGATCATTTAGCAGTTCTTTTCACTTATAATTATCTTTATACACAAGGTTTTCTAGAATATTATTGGTGCCTATAAACAAAATTTGCATGTCAGAAACAGCATCTCATTTTAGAAAGCATGTTTGCTTCCTAATTGAAAAATTATATTGCTTTTGGCACAAACTGAAAAGAAAAGCCATCAAGTGAGATGTAGGTAGTGTTAAGTGACTAACGATTATAAAAAGCTTCTATAACCTAGAATCCCAAGTTACACACTAGCTAAGATACATTCAAGGAATGTGGCACTTTATGGAAAATTGTGAGACAAGTGTATTATATTATAGCAATTTGTTTTCATTTTTTGTCTTCTGCACTCATCTGTGATAAATGCAGTAAGACAATAGACTTCAGGTAGCAGATGGTTCTTTAGTAGGCAGAAAAGACAAAGCTAAATTATCCATGTCTACAAAGTGCCATTAGATGAAATATAATTCTTATCATCATTAGGAAAAACATTGAAATCATTAATAATTACCATAAGGATATGCTTTCACAATTACAGAATATAACAGCAACAGCTACTGGTTTTTCTAATATTTTTGCAAGACAGACTTCATAGAATGATGAAAATAAAACCTGATATTACATACATTTTTATTTTAGTCAGATAATAGATAAGCAAACCGTAGCATTTTGAGTATCTTTTACAAATTTATAATCTGGAATAATAACAACTTTTATATAAACATTTTTATTCTTTTTTATGACAGTTCCTCTGCTAATATGAATGAACTTTCTTAATTATTTTAAAGCCCAAAGGTTATATGGTAGATAATCTACAAACATGGCTGCCATCAACTCATCCTCTCCTTTTATAGACATACTCTTTACAGCAATAGATGAAGAATAATTTTCTTTTACTTAGACTATGTGTACAATAGAAATGTGACTCAACCAGATCATAAGAAGCCTTATTCAATGTGTCTCTTAAAAATTCAGGAAAAAGTTTCACTTCATAAAAATGCATCTTGGGATGCTTCTTATCAAAACACACACACTATATTACAAAAAGTCCAAGTCAGAGCTAGGTTCATAAGCATGCAACTTATCTTAAAATACTAAAACTTTTAACAAGAATCTTATACTTCCATTTTGCACTGGGCCCAACAAAATATAAAGCTGATCTTGCCCAATCACAGAACCAACTGAGCCCTTAGACTAATCAGTCCGTTTGGTGAAGTACCTTATATCTTCACTCAATTGAATATTTAAATGATGGTAGCAGTCCCAGGCAATCTGTCACTACAACTGTAAAAAAAAAAAAAAAATAACACAGAAAAACTCCAAATAACTGCCCAGAATAGTTTAGGAAAACCACAGAAACAGGAGAAAGAAACAAAGGGATTTTGAAGCCATTAAGTTTTTAGACTGTTACCTAACAACAATTATGTGAGCCATTGACTCATCAATTCTTGATATTAAACCTGTGAAGTAATTACTAATAGTTTACCATTAGTAAGAGGTTTTCTAGTTAAGAGGTGGGAGCAATGAATTAAATTTGGATGTTATCAAAACACAAACTCCAAACTCTAGACTGTCATTATTATAATAAATTTCTAATACACAGCCATCTTACTTGATTTATCCAGTTTCCAACATTTTTTTTTCTATTTTTACTTCATTAGAGTGATTTCCCATGTTCCAACTCTAACAATTTCCTTAATGTGTGCTTCTAAATTATCTGGTTTTGAGAGTAAACATGGAGGGTTGCACCTTCCAGTACCTCCTCAATTCCTCAAGCTTCCTAACCATAATTATAGTAGATGCCTCCATTTCAATGCTAGCCAATTATGCTAATGGAAGGCATTATTCATTTGTAGTGATGTATGCTCAACTTTTATGATTATGTCCTATTCTATCCCCTGCAAGGTCATCATTAATTCCTAATTGCTCAAAATTATTTTCCCATACATACACACCCACGAGGCCCTTGTGATGGGAAATTCATTTCTCAAAAGGGAATTTAAGACCAAGACTCAGATGTTCAAAAACTGATGAACCAGGTAGTTGACCTAAATCAGTTAATTAAGCTATAGGAAGTAACAAGGGAAAGAAAAGGCACATCATTAAGATCACTATGCTGAAGAGGAACAATTTCAGGGTTTCTGGGAAAGCAAAGAGATATCTGAAATAGAATATCTTGAAAATTTGTTCCACTTTAAATACAATTCAACTTTTCTGTTTCTGGTATTAACCTAAAGCATTTGAGTGAGACACCTAATAAACTACTTCTTTATTGAAATTATTAATTAACTATTAGCCTGAAGTGAACTCTGAATTATTCTTTTGTTTGGGCTTGAATTCTTTTAATTTAAGTTGGATGAATGTTAAGAAAAAATAATTAGGAAATAATTTCAGTGCTCATCAAGGCTCATTTTAGATAACACAATTCATGCTTGGAGTGTATCAGTATTCAAATATACAATATAATCTACAAAGGAAACGAAAATAATAACTATTTATACAGCCCAAAATTAGTATTTACAAAATTACTGACTCACCACTATATTCTAGACTCCTTGAGGTCCTTTATTATATAACTGGAAAAGAGAATTGACCATCCTTTTACAAAAAGTAAGGTATTGATATCAAAATACTACTTTCAAAAATATATTCTCCTCATATAAAAATGCAAATTAAAATAAAAGGATATAGTAGTATCTCATTCCTCTGATAATACTTTAATCCTTCAATCACAGTAAATTTTGAAACTTTTATCACTATGTTTTTTTAATGTTTAATTTTTTTTCTGTGTAATAGATTTAGAAAAAGAATATTAAACATATTTTGAGTTATAGGGGGATTATAAGGATGACTGTCAGAATTGAGTTATTTTTTAATCTTATATTTTTATCTTATCTTTGAGAATATGGACATATGTAGATGATACTTGGTAATGGTTCTGGAATAAAAGAATAAATTAATTAGTGTATAAAAATGGACGGAAGTGTAAATATAACTCTACAAATTTGTGAACAACATGAATTTTCCCATTATAACTTTCTTAGCCCTTCAGTTCTAGAGATAAATCACTTGGCATCTCTTCAGAACCAGTATAGTTAGAAGGAAAACTTTCACTGATCAATATAATACTAAAGAAAATAAATTTTTTGTGTGCTGCATAAGATAGAAATGTATGTGAATGACCCTGTTTTATTTTAACTGAAGAGCAGAGTTCATTGTTAAAAGAGCTGTGAACTTCACTGGGAAATCTCAAACATGTGGTGTTTTTATCTCTAGTACTTGACACTGTGAGATGCACATAGCTGTTCCCAATTAGTATTTATTGATGAATGAATTTTATTTTATTATTGTTTTTAAATAGTCTGAATATGTTATCTACTATCAAATTTTCAAGAGTTTGCAAAATGCTATGTCTCTGCTCCATTCCCACCCATCTTTGATAATTATTAGCCATTCCATATAGTTAACATCCTCAGTTATTCTTAGAGGAAATCATAGTTTATTATTTGAGATAAGCAGCAAATTGAGACATTTTCATTTGTTCCTTCTTACCTTATTCTATTTTATTATGTACTGTTGTATTGTTGGCAGCCAGATGCAAGGTACAAGACACAGAGAGATTACCCAGCCATGGCTGGGGGCCTAATGGAGGTTATGGCCATAAGGCAACTTTATTAACAAAGGAAAGGGGTATTTATAGAGACACAGGGCACGTGAGGGTCTGTTGAATTTCAAAGAGGACAAACACAAGCCAGAGAGTCATTAACATTCTAAAGCCTAAAAATAATTGAGGAAGGGGGAGTATAAGCAGGTGGTCACTATCTCTGATTTAGGGAAGCCAGTGGTGTCATTGCAGTCTCAGAGGTCATTGTGATAAATCAGTCCCTAGTTTTCTGGAGACCGGTTAACAAGAGAGGTTTTCCTTATCTCGTTTTGCAATGATTTTTCTGGTTTGCAAACGGTGCACAGCACTGTACAACAAATCACCCCAGACTTCATAACTTGAATTTATATAAATATCCATTTACTTTAGTAGTTTAGACAGATCAAGAATTCACAAATGTGTCAATCTCTTAAATCACGGTCTGATGTTTGGTCAGGTGACAGATATCTAAAGGTTTGTCTTGGATTGGCAGGTCTACTTCCAAAGTTCAATAATCTCAAGTCAGCCAGGTTGATTCCACTCCATGTGGGCAAATCTCATGTCTCCATGGCTTAGCAGTGGGTTTGCTGAAGAGTGATCGATAGGAAGAGACCAAGGAAGACCTATGCAATATCCACTTCCGCAGAGTTTTAGTGGTTACTCAAAGAGTCAATGACTATGAATAGGTAAATGAGAATACTCAGAGATAAGGATATTTAGAGGACATCTTGAAGACCAGCCATCATATCAACTGTATATGTAAAAATACAATATAAAGGCAGATAAGTGTGTTCAACTTATTTGACCTATGACCAAAAAGCATTTGACATTAATTCCAGTGAGAGCTTTTTCAACTACATTCCCACATACCTCGACACTTTTGATTTTAAGTTAAGTAGTCTTAAAAGGTTTCCCGTGAACTTTTAGTTCTACAGTGTTGGGATAACAATTTAATCACAGTTAATGTGTTATTTGAAGTTTTTTTTTTAATTTTCATTTCTTCTCTCATCGATTTGATTCCAATAAATTTACATTTGACATATACAAAATAATAAAATCATCTAAGTTTGCATTGAAATCATTTGAGTACATATAAGGTCATTTCTGTTTAAAGTGCATTACCCAAATTGTTTCCACTTAACCTTTTGAACAGAGCAGGGGCAGGATAAGCTCATGGACTAATTTCATAGAAGAAAAGGCAAATCCAGCATAGGGGAGAGGGGAGGAATATAGAATGAGACTCTGAGGGAAATTCTAAACTATGGGAACCTGTAGTAAATGAAACGGCAAACGGGAAACCGGATAGGAGGTTTTAGCACTACATGTGGGAGGGCTCCTCTAAGTATCCCTGTCTAGTCCTCAGGCGGTAGTCTTGAGCTGGGCCTCTAAAAAGCCACAGTCTTATTTGTGGCGTTGTCACTCCAATAAAAGGTTAAAATAAAATGTTGATGTTACCTAATTGTACATATTCATCAAAATCATTTTAAAACTTGTATTAGTCTATAGCATTTGCTATGCTAATGGGTTCTACAGCATTTCAAAGTCATGGACCACCATTTTCTAAATCAAATAAGTGCTGCCTTTGGAAGTAGTTGGTAAAGGTCCCTAGAGCTTCAGAAATTTAATTGAATGAAAAATATGGGGTTGTCTTACAGATAGATATGCTTTAGAAAACATATTCTTCTTGGGCATTCTTTATTTTATAGTAGAAATGACTGAGACTTTAGGTATTTGAATATCTTTTCCCTATTTGACAGCTATATAACTTTGCCTCATACATCAAATGGGAGTAGTACCTACCTCACAGAATTCTTATAAATGTACAGAATAACAACTATATAGTGCCTCATATAGTAGTTACCTAGTACATTTTTGCTCTTTTCTCACTCTTGATTTTTATTTATTCTAATAAAAATATCATTTTCTGATGTTATCAAATCAATTTACTGAAATCTAATTCTTCAGTGAAAACTTCTAATGTCTACATCCTGAGCACCGCATATTTTGCTTATAACATTATTTGACGGAACAAGGCCAGTTGTTGTTATTTAATAGTTATATACTGAATCTGTCCCATAACTATAGTTATATATTATGTTCTTCATATAATCCTTAATATAAGTTTTAATAACTTTCAATTTTTTTGCCCTGTTAATTGCTTATAGATCAAGTTATGGGGTTGTTTTTTTTACTTTGTATGAAGCAAGGATAACAGCTTATTTGATTAAACTGTCATTAATATTTTCATTTCAATTTTTCTACCTTTCTCCTATATGTATGTAAAAATTCTCAATATAGTGTGAGTGCAATGCAAGATAAAACATGCTGTTTATCTAGGTTATTTGATATTTTACTTTTACTCCCATTAATGAAATTATTTGATGGTTTTATTACTGATTTATTTGCACTTCCTAATAAATATCTAAAAGATAATTACTTCCCACCTTATTCTATAAACCTTCCAGACTCAAAAATGAGATTTTTTTCTCCATTGTTAAGTACCTAAACATTAAATATCATTATGAATTTATTTTTCCAATTTCCAGTCACTGTTTTTCTCCTCCAGTTTTCATTAGTGGAGTTTTAATGTGAAAAATGTGGGTATTTTGCACAAGTAGCACTACACTACTTTCTGTGTATGTGATGAATGCTTGATCCACCTGTCTTCTCTTAATATTTATATGTGTATTATGGTAAAACAGCACACAAAGTCAATTCTCTAAAAGTACAATTTATTATTAAAATTTTCATATTCATTCCTATTCTAATATTTTCCTCTTTCTTAGTGATTTTTTAAAAATTTCTATCAATTGACATTTGAAAATCCTATAGCAGTATACTGGTATCACTGATATTTAAATAATTGATTACAAATTAAATTTGTGTTTTTTCTTGGTAAGAAATTTATTTTATTAATTTTTACTACTTCCTTATTTAAAACATTTTTTACTGTTTACTGTTTCTAATCAATGGGCTGGGTAACTGAAAAATAGTAAGTTCATATTAATAAAAGCATGCACTACTTATGGTTAATGTCCTTTATTTACTGAAACTTAAACTTACTAACAAGATTTTAATAATATTGATATTTTACAATAATTGCATAAAAGATGTCAAGTATTTCTACAAATATATGTTGAAACCCTAACCCTCAGTAACTCAAACTGTGATCTTATAAGAAGTGGATTATAAATGTAATCAAGATGGCTCATTACTCCAGGATGGCAAGTGTTTCTATAGCAAAGAACTTTGCACACATATAAGAGAAGACTATGGACAGACATAGAGAAACACCATGTGAAGACTGAGTTTATGCTGCTACAAATCCAGTGCTGTGCAACAGTAAGCAAGAAGAGGAGAGAAAGTATCCTTCCTCTATAGGTTTCAGTGGGCGTATGACTCTGCAGACATTTTTATTTTAGATGTTCAGTCTCCATAAGAGTTACAGAATACATTTCTGTTGTTCCAAACCACCCAGTTTTTGGTACGTTACTATATTAGGCCTAGGGAAATCAATAGAAGTATAAAATTTGTAGCTATTTTAATTCAGTAACATGAATTACATGACAGTGCCTACATATATATATATATACATATATATATATACATATATACAGAGAGAGAGAGCTTGGCAGAAATAATTTTTAAACGAATCATTTCGATGCTATTATACA
The DNA here is from genome assembly GCA_004024945.1 of Uropsilus gracilis. Taxonomy (NCBI): domain Eukaryota; kingdom Metazoa; phylum Chordata; class Mammalia; order Eulipotyphla; family Talpidae; genus Uropsilus; species Uropsilus gracilis. The sequence goes on from PVHY01001448.1 coordinate 112,550, forward strand.
TTATTGCCATCAGGTTATTTTATAAAAATAAAGGAATACTTATTGGATATTTCTGTGTCTGGCAGCATCGTAACTATTTTACTTGTATTAATTTATTTCATCTTCACAACTCTACTTTGAAAAACTATTATCATTATAATATCTATTTTTAGAAACAAGTGAAGTAAATTTTCCAGATATATTCTTCATATGAAGGTATCAATTCAAACCTACAAAATCCATATTCTCCTCATCCCTGGTCACATGTATTTAAAGATATTAAATGGAAAGAAACTGTATCTGATGTTAGAGAATGATGAGGAAATATACAAATATTAGGACTTAAGTTCAGTGCAAGAAACTCGGTTAACAAGCACCTCAATATAATGCACTAGGTCAGAATAAAACACACAAGAATACAAATTTTGTCCTATTTAGTATTTTCTTGGTTTCACTTTTGCTATCACACATTTTTATATCATACATTTCTGCAGCATTAGAACAAAAATTTTCTTTCTTATATCTCTAACATGATCCTCCCTTCCCCATCTCTACTCTCCCATCACATCACTTTCATGAATAGCATCTGCTAGAAATGTTGGATTCAGTTTATCAATCATTTGCCCTGATAAACCTTCTCAGATTTGTCTCCCTGTACCTGAGCACTATAGGATATGTGCTCTATCTGTGCTATCTCTTAAAATTTAATCATGGATCAGATATGTTTTTTAATGGTTATCTGACCTGTCTATATATGCCAGGTTAATTTGAGAATAGGAACTTAATAACATTAAATTTTGACTTCTCAGACAAGATACAACTGGAATGAAGCTGCAGGTCAGTATGCACTGACTGAATGAACAATTAAATGAATGAGTAAATGTTGGAATATAGAAAATACTAGCAGTTTGTGATAAAGAAGCAGCAGAGAAAAGTGCCTGGTTTGAAACTACAGCTAGAAGTAGTGCTCCAGTTCTAGAAACACTAAATAATGATACACAATGAAGTATGCTTGCCATCTAACTACAACAAATCAAGAATAAGAGCACATGGTTGAGAACTGAGGACTGTACACATTGAACAGGTTAAGCAGAATTTTATTCAAATAGAAAATCTGGGAGGAAAAATGAGAACTCAGTTGAGAATAATGAATCAATGGCAGCAAGAAAAAGTAAATACATGCATAATAGGCAGATAATACTGAACACAATTTCATAGGCAGATTATATACACACAAATCACCACATTAAAAATTGGATAAACGTTCACACATACTCAGGTCATAGAATTAAGAACTACAAAATCAGTGGATGAGAGCATAGACTTAAGAACTACAGAATCAGTGGATGAGAATTTCCAATAATTTTATAAAACATTGATATAAAACTGCTCCTCCAGTAATGACTGATTTAGACCCTCTTATTGTATGACTTTCCTTGGGAAGCAGAAATCAACCACAAGTGTCTAACTATGGCTATAAGATCCAAGGGGTTGGGCTACACTGTCTGGATCACTACAATCTAAGTTCCTTATACACACTGACTAGGCACTTAGATTAGCAGACACTTAAAGAATGATGGATCATTCCTTACATGTGAGCCAACTTCTCTTCACTCTTTTCCGTCTCAGCATCATCATACATCTTCTTGCCCAAGCGAGAAGTCAACCATGAACACCGACTTTTTTCTTTTCCATTCTCACAATATAATTACCAGTAAACAACTATTGCTGATTCTACTTCGAGAATTCAGTTTAGTGAATCTATATACTTTCCCCCATAAGCACCATACTTGTTTAGGTCAACTTTTTATGATTTAGACTTCCTCTAAATCCTTGTAACTTTGGCCTCTACTTCTAAACTCTTAAATTCAGCTTTCCAAGTTATCATCATACTACTAAGTGCTGTGGGTTGTATTATGTCCCACCCCAATATAAATAACCTTCAATAGCAAATAGGATCTTATTAGAATAATTGAGTCCATTTGAGGTCATGCCATGTTAGAATAGCACTTAATCCATTGACTATTTAGTAGCAGTGGTATGTTTACGAGAAATGGAAAATCTAGACATAAAAACAAAAGGAATATTATGAGACAACAGAGGTGACAGGGAGTAAATTCATCTGTTAACCAAGGGATACCAAGTATTGCCAGGAATTCAAGAGATGATAGAAAAAAGAAATCACCCACCCTAGGAGCCTCAGAGAGATCATGACCCCACCTTCTGACATTTTCATTTCAGAAGATTAGTCCCAGCACTGTATGACTATGCTGTTATTGTCTTAGGGAACCTAGTTTCCAGTTATCTGTTAGAGAAGTCCTACAAAATTAATGCAATAAGCAAAACCAAAAATTAAATCAGTCTCTCTATTGTTCAAAATCCTTCTTTAACAATCTTCTTTGCAAAGAATACAAATGTTTTTATAAATACTAAAGAAGCCCCATATAGTGTGAATCCTGCTTAATTCTTTTTGACTAACCTCAACAATTTCATTTTCCAGTTTCTCAAACTTTAATGATGCAGGACCTATTAGTTTTCCCTCTTTTCACCTCAACTTTTGGACCTTCACACATGCTATTCTTTCTGCTTGAGCATTGTCCTTTCCAAGTCCCTCCTTCAATAAGCATGGCTATTGATACTTTCATATCTTGGTCTCATTTCCTTAGGGAGTCTCCTCAAGATGTTTAAGTTAGTTTAGGCTTACTTTCTCTGTAATCAGATAGCACACTTTTATTCTAAATATTGGGTTAATGTACAGTTTTTCCTTGTAAACTCTAGTTTCCTTTAAAGGAATGGCAACATCTTTCCTGTGTTTTCCACTAAGTTCCTGTGTCTAATATGTTCCACATCTTGAATAAGATCAAATATAGCATCTGTTCTTATCAGCTTACTAGCTATTATGTCCTCCATCAGAGTAAAATATATTAAATGGATTTTTGGAACAGGGAGATGGAATAGAAGCTTGCTCCATCCATTCTGTTTATTGACCTGACACTGCAGTACCTTAAGTAATGGTGTGCACATCTTCTTTAGGGGTAAAAAAAATATTCTCATTAAATGATCAGCATATACCACTCTGTTACTAATAAAAGCTAATGATTATTGATAACTTATCTATAAGAAAAATTTTGCAAGTAATTAAAAATTACATTACATAATTTGATATTCTATGTAATAGTGATAATAAAAGAATTGTTATTTCTCGGCTCTACAAAAAGTACATTTTAAGAAGGTTGAATTACTAATACAAGGTCATACTGCTCTGATTTGAGAGAATAAGAGTTCATTCAATGCCTTCTGACTTAAAAAGGCCATATTCTTCGTAATTTTGTTCAATAAATATTTGTTGATATTCCAACAGAGAGAGCAACACAAATAAGCACCAGGTGTTGAAATTAACACAACAGTGTTTCAGGGAAAATGAGACTGAGATTTAATTTTCAGTGAAAAAATAAAGAAGGTGGGTTTATTGTACTTACAAACAGATAAAGGAACAAATTTGAAGAAAATGTTAGACAATGATAGATAAAATGATAGACAATGATAGATAAAATGTTACTTTAATTAAGTGGAAAAGGAATTTTTAAAAGTAAGAATAAGGAAAATTAAAAGTATATTAATTGACCAGCCAAATAAGATTATCCTCTCCAAGGATACCAACTGGCAAAAACACTATTGGGTTAATAAAAATATAAACTGACTTGGTTTCATCAAATATAAAGCATTCTAAAGAATTAGTTTTTAATACTTTAAATTCAGATATTGGGAGTGTAAGAGTGATGTTAAGAGTTATGAAATATATTATTTGATGTTTTGTGGCACAACTGCATAGTTTTGGCAATGGTGGTCACCAGGGACTTAATTTCTGAAAATAAATAGTATAAATGAACAACTCACTTGATGATCTAGATCTAAAATCACATAGAGAAAATTTGAAAAATAATATCGTACCCTTTCCTTTTCACAGAAGTTGATGTTATTTGTGCAATGAAAGATAACATGTTATTTTTTTCTAGATACAGTTTGATTTAATTAAACAGAAACGTAGAAGTGGTGAACGGTGAATAGAAACATTTGCCAGAATGCATGAATCTACTGTGCCTTGCAACAACAACAACAACAACAAAAAAAAATCCAGGAAGGTGAATTAAAGTATTTGTGCTCCTATGTCAATGTGAATGAGAATTTTCTAGCAATCTTGTTAAAAATACAGATTCTGAGTCCAAAACACAGATCATCTGTTTAGTAGGTGTGGTTACCAAAGACTCTCTTTTTAAAAGACACTTTTTAGCAATATAGACTATATATAATAATAAAGTCTCTATATATAGTCTATATATATATGCACTCTATATACACATAGTATATATACATAGTATAAATATATATGCATGCGATATATATATATAGCTTGATATATAGAGAGAGCTTGTGTGTGTGTGTGTGCGTATGTGTGTAGTCCCATATAATATAATCTCTTTCTCACAGTTTAAAAATGTGTGGGGTCCAGAGAGCATTTTTAAAAAAATAACAAAGACTTCAAAAAATGAAAAAGACTTCCAGGGAGAAAGTTTAAAGTAGATAACTTTAGCTTATAGCACAAAAGACAGGAGGATGATTTAATAACCATTTCCAAGTATATTAAGTGTATATATAAGAGGATAGCTGAGCGATTTTTCTTCATTTCCATTGTTGTCTACACAAGAGGAAATTGACTTGGATTAAAGCAGAAACTCATTTACAAGAAAAGATTTCTTGGCTTAAATAATGATTATAGGCTAGAACTGTCATGAAGGGCATTTTGGAGAATCTATATTCCTGTTCTGTTTTGTCTTCCTTAAAAATAATAATAAAATTCTATCTGTTCTGTCTGTTGCCAGGTGTGTCTGTTCACCAATAATGGAAATAGTCATTCACCATAAGATATTTTAAGGTCTTTTCTAGATCTATGTTAGAGACACTTAATAAGGATATATTGCTCTTTGAGTAGGCATGCAAGAGTCATTAACTGTGACTAATATGCCATCCTCAAGATGTGGCAGAACAGCCTCATTAATCACGTCAAATTGCTGCTAAAGACATTTTGTATATGAATGTGTGTAAGTGTGTGCATGAGAGTATGTTTGTGTGTGTGGTCAATTGCTAAACTCCTTTGGAGTTACAGAGTAAAAATAATGACTTAACTAAAAGTCAGACCCTGTCTGATTTTTACATTTTCTCCCTTTTTCTCTGACTATTAAAGATTGGTTCTGCAACCAGACAGCTGTTTTTCTGAGCCAGCATTTGTAAATGCTAAGCGGTACAGAGTTGCTCAAGCAAACAGAGGGTGAATTCCACCTGGTTCTCCCTCACCACTACAATGAGAGAAAAGCACTTTGGCTTATGCAGTTTTCCCATGCTGTGATAACCCACAAAAGAGAGAGAGAAAGAGAGAGAAACTGGCTAACGTGAGTACAGATGTGTGAAATAGCCAGTATGTTTTCCACCTGTCTGCATTTGCCTAAGGGGTCAGGGACAATCAAATTAAAGCAATTTGCAAGGTATGACAGATGTTTATCCTACTGAGATAAATCTAAGCATGTTGCAGAAAGGTAGGATAAATATAATACATAAAGCAAAACACAGAACTACTTTAACAGGAGTCCTGAGATTAACCACATTTCTAAATAAAGGTCCATTACTTTATGCTCTTCCCTTCTAATTAGACCCATAATTGGACACTTTATAGTACCTTGTGGAAGCATAATTAGTCATTCTTTTTCTAGAAGAGTAGTTTATTGGGAGTTAGATTGTTAAAATGGAGGAAAGAACATTTTAGAGATTTTTTTATCTCTTTTCAGACAACAGGTAATGACATGGTGCATTGCCCATTTTGCTGTAAGAACATGGGTAAGTGTTTGCCATCAAATTAATGTTCTCTGATCTATCTCATGTTCTTCTCAAAATATAGGATGATGGTCTGCATCTCTGAGGCTCATGCCAGGTAATGAAATAGCCTTTCGATAACTTATTGACTGGAACATTGCTGAAATGTCAAGATCAGGGAAAAGGGTGTTAGATGTGACATTATGATTATATATGTTTTGAAACAAAATAATATGAGGCATTTTTCTTTTGTGTCATGTTGCCTAGATGTCTCTAGTCACACAGACAATATATTTCCTTGGTAAAGTTCTTTTGCTCTCTTTCTTTTTCTATCTTAAATTACCTTATGCTGTGAAATTTCAGTAACTGCTCCTGAAAATTATTAGACTTAAAAAATATGAGTTGGCCAGCAAAAGCATAAAACCAATCAACCATTGGATATTAACTCTTCTGAAGGTTGTAAAACCTTATGAGACATGATAAAATAGCATTCACTGCATTTTGTGGAAAAAATAATCATCCCAGTTCAAGTTATTTGTAAATACTTTCAGGGACAAAATAAAAGGTTGGGTGTTCTTTACTTTTAAAGTAAAACCTATGATGATTGCTGGTATATATTGTTCCTTAATTTCACTGTTATAATGTGAAACATGGGTCTGAGTACAGGCAATTCACTTCTGGTGTCAGTGACAGGCAACGGCAAGTTGATTTAGATGGCAACCTGTATGGCTATAGTGAAGGCCAATGGAAATTACATAAACCATTTTTCTTTCTATACTGAGGTTTCCAAACTTTCAATCACAAGGGAAGTCAGGCACAAAAGCCTAATTGAGATTTGGATGTGTGTTACTTCCTTACTATTACAGAAGCACCTTCCTTACTATTACAGAAGGAACATTTACTATGGAGTCTGAACTGTTTTGTTGAGCAATTCAATGCTGAATAATGTTTAACCACCGTTGGCATTAAAGAGGTCCTTCTCAAGAGACTAATATTTTATATGGTGACCCAAATGATCTGTAATTTGTCAACATATTTGTTGAGTGTTTGTTATTTGTTAGGCACAGTACTACAACTAGACTTTCACCTTTTTTCAACCATTTGTCACAGGATCTGTAACACTGGAATTACCTTGTCAGTGGTGATTTGGAACACACAGCACTTCATTATAAATCTCTTTTTTGTATAAACTTTCCAAGAACAGAGTATGTCTAAATCATCAAGGATATTACTAGTGAACATCATGCACATTTTAGAAAGCAAGAAGTTGCAAGAATAAGGCAACAGAGATGTGAACTGAGGATGCTTCTAATTAAAGAGATACTTAGAGGAGTGATTGCTCCCTGTTCTATCTACCAAATGTCAATCACATGGCATATAAGAAAATGTGCCTACAAACACAAATGAAATGGATGGACTAACTTAACAAGCACTAATCAACTAACTCAGGTGGAAATTTCAGTTAGATTGTATTTCAGCTTGATGTGTATACACTGACAATAGGTTAATTTCTAGGGCAGTTTAGACATTAGAAAATTCCTCCACTAATAAAACTGACAGATTTATGTGTTTTGTGTGTTCCTCACATTTTAAGGAACTTCAAACATTCAAAAAATTTTGATGCATTGAAAAAGATCTTTTCTAAAAAAAATCACTAATATTTCTGGAGTCACTGAACTCAGGCCCTTTCACACATAACTTGGAACAAAATATTTTTTATACTTTTAATTTATTTTTATTTTTATTTTTTAGTGCAATTGTAAGGTACAAATTTTTAGTGTAATTGTAAGGTACAAATGTACTATACAATAATTTTGTTTCAAACACATACAACATATAAACATATGTAACTGTTGTACTGTACAATTGTTAATTTATTTACACTCTTACATAGTGCTATTCATTTCTATTATTGGGGTAGAATATTTATAATTCAGTTAAATAGTTATGTAGTTAGACGTTGGATAATCTGTGAAATAATTTACAAGTTACCAGGTGTCAATTTTTATCAAAATATAACTAACTCATACATACCATGAAATTATCAAATGCTTACTTTAAAGAAAGCCAAAATATGTTTTATGATTCCTTTCTTTCTTATTCTTTTGTTCTCTGTTGCGTTGTAAAAATGTAATATATGTTGTAGAGTATGGGGACTAAAACATATGAAACTGTATACATTAGAGATCAGATAGCCATATGAAACAGAGAATTAAATTAATTTATAATGCACTTGTATATAACTCAAGTAATAGTATATATTTTCCATGTGTAATTAGGTCCAATTTTATCACCACTTCTTGCTTCCATACCAATTCTCATCCTTAGTCTTTTAAATAAAACTGAGGAATATCTTAAAATGTCCTTGAATGGACAGGTTGTTAGGAGGTTTTCAACTTAATGATTTTTTAAAGATAAAAAAAAATGATCATTTCATGGGAGCATTTCTGCCCACCTGTAACTATGCAGGTTTTTTCCTTTGCAAAAAGGACAGCAGCATTTCTGTTCACCTGTGACTATGCAGTTGCCTCTGTTTTTATCCTTTACCTAATAAACCTGTTCTTTTAAAATGTTAAATAAAAATCTTTTCATGTAGTTATTGGGAAGAGAGTATGGTAGATTCAAAGCAATGTCCCCAAATCCATGAGGGAATAATGTGATTTATTTATAGTCTATAAATTAATACAACAACAAGATATTTCCTTCAAACATGTATATAATATAAATAGATTGCATCTTAATAGCTTTAGCTTATAAGAACTACATATTATCAATATAAACAAATTATTCAAGTCTGATAATAATACTTTCTACATATTATTACGATCTGATGGTTACTACTAATTAATAGCTAAAGAAAGATTGTATTCAACTATGTTTTTGGTTGTTTCCCAAAGATCAAAATAAAAATGAAGCTTGAAACAAGAAATTTTGATGCCTTATTTATAGTTTTCATGAACAGAAAGTACTCAAGCAAGTTGATCCTCATTTCTATTGTGGCAGAACAGCATTTTAAAATGAATTAAAATTTGTTGATCTAATCTAAAACATGCTGACTGTAATTAATAATCCTCTTGTATATTTACAAATTTGCTAAGAGAGGAAAGAAAAACTTTAGCATTCTCACTACACACATATAAAGGCACAATTTACCTATGTGAGCAAACTGTGGATATTTCAAAATATATACTTACATCAAATAATCATGTTTGATTTTTTTAATATACTGATCACTTACTATACATGACTTAATATATTCATTTTCATTTGTCATTTTACATTAAAATATGGAAGCACTGAAAAACAGAGAGCTTAAAAACAGTGCTTCTCAATGTTACTGGACCTATCGTTGATTTTAGTTACTAAATCTTGTCCTATAACATAATTTGAAATTAAATACATTTTTATATGATACAACTACCCTGTGAAGACATGTGTACACATATACATACAATATTATAAATGTAAAATAAAGAAATACATTACTAACATGCTATAAACTAGCTGTTAAATATTATCTATCAATTGCGGTCACATAGACAGGCAAGACTACACCAGATTTCTAATGGCGGCACAAATGTAAGATGATTAAATCTGATTTAGTGAAAAGAGACTCATTTTATACATGAAGGACTAGAAAGCAAACAAATCTGAATGTGGCTGAGAATCTGTTGTCATGACTAAAAACAATAGTTTTAAAATAACTATAGTGGCAAAAATTTGCTAATGGAAACAGAAGGAAAACGATGTCAAACATGATTATCAAAAAGTAACCATGGACTGAGGGGAAGTAAAAATGTAGAGCTTTAGAATGTGTTTGAAGTTTCAAGCTGCTAACAACTTAAAATAGACTTATAAATATAAGATGCTTTATGCAGGTCTCATGGTAACCAAAAAGCAAATAGATATAGTACACAGAAGATAAAGTATCTAAGCATGTAATAGCAAAAAAAAATCATAAATTAAAAGGAAGCATGAAAAGGGAGAAAAGAACAAAGGAATCATGAAAGAGTCAAAAAAATTTAAGCAAAATGACAATAATAAGTTAAGATCCATCACTTTATTTAATATAAAATCATTAGTTCTTCAATCAACAGGCATAGATATAAACAGATTAGATAATAGACCCATATTGTAGTTGTCTATAAGAGATAGACATTTAGCTTAAAGACATACAGACTGAAAGGAGTTAAAAAGATGTTGCACATTGGAAACCACAAGACAAAATAGACTGTAGGCTAAATATCATAGTTGGAGTCACAGCCTTCTTTCTTTTTGTCATATTGCATAATAATAAAAGGACTAATCTGAAAAAGGATATACCATTTGTAAATATTTATTCACCTAATATAGATATACCTGAATTTATAATGCAAATATTAACAGACCTGAAAGAAAAAAAAAAAGACAATACAAAATTACCAAAGGAAATTCAGTATTACACATCAACAATTGTTAGATCATCCACAAAGAAAACATATAAGATAACATTGGACCTAACCTATGAATTAGACCTCATGGATTTAACAAATATTTTGAGAGCATTCCTTCCAACAACAGCACAACATACATTCCTCTCAACTCAAATAAAACATCCTCCAGGATAGATAATGTGTTAGGGTGCAGAACAAATCTTACACATTTATAAAGAAGATCACATCAAGCATCTATTCCAACTACAGTAGCATGAAACTAGAAATAAATCACAATAAAAAAAAACTGAAGAGTTCACAGATGCATTAGTGAATCACAGCAAATGGATCAGAAAAGAAATAAAAGGGAAATTTAAAACTACATCGAAGTGAGACTGGTAATACAACATACCTAAACTTATGGAATACAGCAAAAAACAGTAATAAGAGAGGTTTGTAATAATAAACACCTACATTAACAAAAGAGTTCTTAGACAAGTCTTACTTATCAAGGAACTAGGTAAAGAATAATAAACTAAGTTCAAAGTTAGTGCAAGGAAGGAATACTGCATGGTATCACTTGTATGTGGCACTTCCAAACAAAAACTAAAATCTCAAACTAATAAAAAACAGAGAGCATAGATGTTGCCAGAGACTAAGGGATAGGGTTAAGGGACTAGGGTATGATAAGAGGTCAGTAAAATAATAAAACTTTCTGTGGTAAGATGAACCAAATCTGATATATAGTTGACAACACTGCAGATATAATTGAAATTATAATCACAATAATTAGATTGTAATTAAATCATAATTTACTAAAACAATAGAATCTAAATGATCACAGCAACAAGAAAGAAAGTAAATACATGATGTGGTGTATATGTTAACTATTAGGGGAAAACCCTTTCATGAAGTAAACAAATAAAAAATCACCACAAAGTACATTGTAAATATCTTAAAATTTTTATTCAATTATATGTCAGTATAAATAAAAATTAATAAAGAAATTAAAATTGCACATCACTTCTAAGAAATTCTTACCATTTTAAATACATTTCATCTATTAATCCTATCTATTCTAATTTATACAATTAGGGGAAAAGCTCCATTTGCTAAAATAAGACATTTTAAAATGTACATATCATTCATAATTCTATTTGTTTTGATTTTAAAATTTTGTGCATTGAAAAAAAACCTTCATCAGAATATTTAATTACAGAAATGGTTTTCACAGAAGCTGTAGAGGAAGAGAGTGAATGTGCAGAAGTAGCTTTGGTACAGCTGGAGGCTATTACCCTGAATGGTCAGTGGGTTGATTCAGGTGCCCACCAGTTTTAGTGGCAAAAATTTTGCTGTTACACTATTTCTAGGAGGTGTGAAAGTATATAAGGCCAAATAGAAGTAGCAATTAAAAAATATGTAAGACCATTAGCCTAACAGATGAAATATGCAGAGAAAAAATCATTTGCTGACATAAGAAATAAAATAATTGAAAATTCAGATTTTACTATCAGCTTTCATAGGAGACAATTTAATAGAAAACATGAGAATAAAAAGCAGGGACACAGGTGACAACAAGCAGTTCTATATGAGGAACAGGACTAAAAGCTCAAGACTATGGAAAGAAATAGATGAATTACACTTTAAAAAATATCTGTTTTTTAAATGCCATGTTTTTGAAACTAAAGATTCTGAATGTTTTTGTACTTGGAGATGCATAAGTTTGATAAATTAGTTGGAAATTCTTGACAAAGCTTAAGAATCGGAATATAAATTTTAGTATTTTCCAATTTCTTAAAAGACAAATATATCCCTATAGTTAAAATGTTAAAACTATATATAATACCTGTCAGTGGAATTGTAAATATTTATGATGTTTTATGGCCCCCAAAATGCTCTAGAGCAGAAATTTTGCCACCTTTTACTTTTAAAAATACTCTAAAGTTTTACATACAGTATGATATTGTAATCTATTACAGTTTTGGGGCAGGGGAAGGGACAAAAAATATTTTGATTACAATTTAGGTCAAATTTTAAAAAATTTCTGAATTTGCCTATTCATGTTGTAATATTCGGGGTAGAATAATAGAATTTCTGTGCCTCTTTCCCATCTTTATTATAGAGTCTACAAAAGTTGTAAACTCAACTACTCAAAATCATAAGAATATACATGTTTTCACCATTTCACTGAGAAATGTGAGTAGAAGTCTGGTTACTATCTTGTTCTGTAAACATCCTCTACTTCTTTTGTCTGGAAAATATCATTTGAAGCCTAGAACCCAGCAGCATTTTTTTTGACACAAAGCGAGATGTGTTTCTGAAAGTCTGAGAAAGACAGTCCCAGTTGGCTAAATGAAAGACTTACCAATCCTGCATCAAAGACCTTCCAAATCCATAGTTATACTAGGCAATTCCTTGAATATGTAAAATTTTAATTAGATGGTTTTCTATACTTGTAACTGAACTCATACCTAACAGATGCCATAAAGTAGTTTGTAACTCACTTTTTAAGCCAGATGCATTTTGTTTTCATTTTACTTTAGGTTTAGGGCCTCCACAGGGTGAAATCTAGGACATGGATTGGAATACAAAAATTTTATTTTTGATGTCACTTCAAGAAACACCAGTTGGACATGATTAAGTAAGACAAAGAAAAGAGAGTCAAGAGACATTATCCATTATTAGAGATATGGACAGAACTTTGGGACTGTTTCATAGAAACCTACTTGAAGTTCTGGCTGGCTGGCAGCTTGTGAAAAGTAAGGTTCACCTTAGAATCAGTAAGTCTCATGGGCAAGTGTCCATTTCCATAACTCTACCATAAAATGAAGGCAATAATACATGCAGTCTCAAATCCTTGGACACAGCTGATGCATTGGAGGCAGCCCTTGTTAGATACAGCCTCCAGTACCAATAGAGATCTATTCTTTTTCCATTGTTTGGCTTTAGAATCAGCCTGTTCTCTAAGCCTTTGCACAGTTAGTACAGTGAAATGATCAATAGAGTACCATTTTTTTTTTTAACCTTGAAGGGCATCTAATTTCAGGAGGCAAAAGAGCATCACAGAGGGGAAAAGAAAAGAGAGAAGAAACATTTCCCACAAGACAGTTCTCTAAGTGATTAGGAGAAATGTCTCTAGAGGAGACATTTGTCATTTCTGAGGGTGCCGGTAACATTCAGGTCCCAGCAAGAAACAGATGGCATATTCAAAGTGGGAGAACATGAGGAGGATTTAATTAACAAAAAAAATTGCAGAAATAAGAGAAGTATATCAGATAACTACAAGAAATAGTGCAGTATCTCATGCCATTACCACACATAGATTTGAAGGAAAGAAGGGAGGGAGCATATATAGGATCCCTGTGACCCGGAAAGTTGGAAAACAGGGACAACTTGCAAAAGTTAATATTTCAACAAAGTACACAATCAGTTCAAGGAGATTGCTGGGTTGGAAACAAAGGAATAAATACATTGACATCCTCTCCTTGTTACTGGCTACCCGCTTGGACTTTCTGTTGATTGATCTGAGAGCTCACGAAAAAAAGGGATGGAGTCTATACAAGTTAGCATTTAAGGAAATAAATCCAGGTTCAGAGGGTAGAGAGAAGGTCTGAAAAAACACTAGAATATCTCTTGCCCACCGCCACTATCTATATTTCTGGGAATCCACTAATATATATTAAAATTTCAAATTGCTGAAATTTAGGAACCATATTTCAATAAATAAAATAAAATGTGGACATTTGTTCTTCCAGATTTCTGGAAACTATGCTTCACCAATCAGGTGTTTATTCCAGGGAAGTAGAGCAATTTTAGAATTAATTCAGGCTTTGTATGGCAAATAATCTTCTTGTGCCAGCATCAGCCTTCACAGTCCAAGGTTAGGGGAGCCAGTGACAAAATCTAGTGTCCAATGGCAACAACCTTGACCAACCACTAACAGATGTTCCCTTAGATCATGCCTGTGCTTCAGTTTTCTGAATTTTTCTTAGCATAATTCTCCAACTTTCCTATTTAATTTTTTTCTTTTCAAATTAATTATCTGGCTGTTTAAATTCACCAGAGACCATTTGTGGTTTCTGGAATAAAAAATTATGATTAGTAAGGTGTGAAATGATACCAGAGTAGGTTGCTGAGATAAAGCTGGAGTGGCCACTCTGGGACACAGGGTTCCAGGACTGTACTTAAGTGCTCTAACCTGAACAATATGGTCTATAAGAATCAAGGATTTTTCATCAGGTTTAATTGAGGCTGAAAATAAACAAAAAAAAAACTCATCCAGTATTCTGAGAATCTCAACACCTAGAATACGATTCATATTTTACCTCAACTAATCTGAAATAAAATGCCCATTGTATGAAAGAAAGAGGACATTCCTGGTGAATGAGTAGATGCTTCTCATGGCAGTACATAATTTTAGGAAAAACAGTAACAGAATGCTTGGGTCCTGACCATACACTTCTAGGTGCTCACTTAGGGACCTGGAGGAATAGAGCAAAGACCACTCAGAAGTCCACCATTCTGCCCTGGCAGAAGTGTTTGGTGACTAGCTTTCAGCAATTTCATTTTGGGAAGAGGAGACCCTTGGATTTGCTACCACCTAGGAGAGCACAGGTCCTTTACTTTCCAGATGGTTAGTTGGTACTTTGTTTTTTTTTATTATTTTAAATAATTTATTTATACATATATATTACATCATTGTGATCTCTGGGAGTCACCTACACCTCCCCTCCATGGCCACTCTAGCTAGTGCCCTCCTGCAGTTGCATACTTTAGTTTGGTTGTCCATATATTAGTGAAAATATTTGGTTTCTGTCTTTTTTCCTTCTACTTTGCATCACTCACTTAATGGAGTGATTAAAGAAAATTTCAGTAAGATTTTCTATGTTGTATTTAATCACTCTTAGCCTTCCAAGATTTATAGGAATTTTTTGGATTGTTTTCATCCTACCCTAGCAAAGTAGGAAATTCAGGGGATGATACAAGACTCATCTTCTGCCATCATCTGCAGGGTTATGTCTTGTTACCTCATTCATGTTTTAGTGTGGGAGGACATCTTTACAGGTTCTCACTCTTGAACTCAATTGTAAAACAGAACGTGTCTTCTAGTTACGAAACCTACAAGTTCATGAAGAATTCTACCATACCTAACCATTCCTTTTTGAGGGGCTACTGTCATTCAAAGTAGAAGTCTACTCCCTTGATGGGAAGCATGACATGTATTTCTTGCACCTCCATCCCTTTACTCAGACCTCTACCAGAATTTCTCAACAGCATCCTACCAACATTTCCAACTGTTGCAGATATGGATGCCCTTGTATTTTTATAGAATATTTGGCAGCATTGCATGATACATGGCAATACCCTTTATTTTTTCTACTAGAAGACAAGTTGTAGTAATCAAATTCCTCCACTCATTGCCAAATGTCCCTTGATAGAGGCAAAACCCTTTCAGTGAGAAACCCTGCTTAACACTGAAATACATACATTATAGGTTGAGGGGAGAAGACAGAGACCTATTAAAATATCTACAAATCTATTGTGTCTCATCACTCTACAGGATCCTTGAAACCTACTGCTTAAATCTATTGTGCCTGACCACTCTATGGGATCATTTGAAACCTACTGCTTAAATGATCTGGAGATTCACTTTTCTCATCAGTAGACTATGACCACAGAAACATGCTTCCATTTAACTTAAAGACTGATAAGGGCCAGTTAATATTTCACATATCATCTTTCCCAGGAGCTAGCACATATGTTTTGATACCCAAGAGAAAGAACAACATTGTAGTTATTTACTCAGTGCTGAGTTTATAATGATAGCCTTGTATAACCAAGATATTGTATCTTCCTGAAACAAACATGATAAAGAAGATAAACAAAGGGTCATATAAAGTCAAACTTAAACAGCAACCCTTGAAAACTGGCCATAAAGCTAAGACACCCAAAGGAGCTGGGTGGGGAAGAGACGAGAACAAAGCAGGGAGATTGCACAATGGACTGTGACTGTGCACTACGGCTGCTTTGGTGGTGGGTGTACTAGGGTGACTGCATCTGGGTGGAGGAGATGCCTATATGTATGTTGCTAAATTTTAACTCCACAAAGGTAGAGACCATTAGGAAAAAAAAAATCATGTTCCATAGAACTTGATGTACATTATTAGTAAGTATTGATCCATCAGATTCTTTACTTTTTCACATAGAGAACATATTTTTTAAATATACAAGAAAATTTTAACATTTAAATTTTAAATAAGCCAAATTTCAAAGTATTATAATTATAACTGAAATTTCAATCTTATTTTCTTCATGAGTCAAGGCAATTTTTGGTCATGTACCAGAAAAAAAAGAGAGAGAGCAAAAGAACAGAATCATAATGTTTCTTAAATGGGTTTGTCTTTTTTTTTTTCTGGATGATTTGCTAAACCTATGCTATAAAATGTTATATATAAATACAATGTGAATTAACTTCCCTAGAGAAATTCAGTCCCATAAAATTAAGTTAAAGTGCTATCTATTCCAGTTTTTACTTAAAATTAGAGTAAGAATCAGTGCTACGTAGCTATAGGTTTTGTTTGCTTATTTTTAGTTAGCAGTTTAAATTTAATACCCACCCACTATTGGCTATCAATAAATAAAAGCTTTTTACATTCTTTTAAAGAATATTCTTTCCAGAAATATATAACAATCAAAATATTAAACATAATTATTCAAGCTAGCATTTGATTCTTGCCATTAAAGTATAAACAAAAGATAATTTGTGAGTGGTAAATATATGTTATACAGATTAATAAAATTATTTATAACAAATATAATACTCTTCTATACTGTGGAAAATATAACATTAATTAAAATGCAATTCTGAAGGAATGCAGGTATTTACAAAACCTTTTAAAATATATCCTTTACTAATTCCATAGCAGACATTTCCAGTGACAACAAAATTGCAGTTTAGGGATTTATTCATACATTTTCTTAGGAGGAAATTCATGACTACTCCTGACCAGTGTTAAACTGTAAATCATAAACTGAAAAACTAAAACTTCCAAAAATCCTTACACAACACTATCCTGTTATCATAAAATCTTAACTAATGACTGCATTAGCTAAAATAATATAGCAAATTTTAAGATTAATTGTGTAAAGAAAGAAAAAAGATTAATCATGTGAAGGTTGAAGGAAAAGCATTGGATTTTTCATTTCTTTTTTTTTTTTTTTGTCAAAAAATCTTTGCTAGGAATTATATCGTGAAAAGCATGATCAAACAAGCAAATTAAAAACTCGCTTTAAGGCAGGGCATGGTGGCGCATGCCTGTAAACGGCAAACTAGGAAGCCGCAGCAGGGACCAGAGATCGAGTTTCGAGTGCTGCTCGGGGCAACGTAGCAAGACCTAGTTCCAAAAAATAGCTGGGCGTGGTGGTGCATGCTTGTAATCCCAGCTACCTGGGAAGCTGAGACTGAGTATTGCTTGAGTCCATGGTTCCCCGGGCAACGTGAGCCTGCAGTTCCATGGACAAAAACAGTGAGACCTAGTCTCAACTTGCTTTAGACTCTCTCAAGGTTATATCCTAAAATCCTTAAATGGAGACACTTGAAATGTAGTTGATCTGAAATGGACAGTGGTATACTATTAATTTAGTAAACCTATTAAGTAAGAAATATAAACATTTTAACAGTTAGTGCTCTAACCCATTTTACACCAAAACAAATGTGCACATTATAGCGTGAGTTTACCATTTTGTGATTTATAAAAATAATAATTAAAGTAACAAAATCAGACACCCAGGATCAAAAACCTGGAAGCAGGATACAGAGTGGTTTAGAGAAGACCCTGTAGCACTGGCCTCAAGAGTTCTAGTTTTACCACCTACTAACTGATTAATTGTGAACCTCACTTTCTTTATTGTAAGACAAAGAAAAATGGCCAGCAAGTTAGTTTGGCAATCAGCTGAGGCAGAAAATATCAAACACAGCCCATTCAAGTGTAAGAACTCCATGAATGTTTGCTACTATATAGCAATGGAAGAGATAATAGATAATGGAAGAGAGAGGGATCAGTCATCCCTCTGTGTCCTAAGGATCTTTTGGTGAAAAGTTTAAGAAGTACTGACACACAGTAGCATTAGATATCTCTCAAACACTTTTCTGTGGTCATGTTCCATAGTGATATCACTTATATGCCTTATTTAAGAAGTATTCCCCCAACTTAGTCTTTAAAAATCCTACATCTTATAGTTCTCTCTTTTTACTGGCATCCTTCCTGACTATACTAAGTAGCATCAACTTCTTCCACTACTGCATTCATTAAATGTTATTTACATTGTTTGAATAGTTACAATATTCAAGATAGATGCGCTGTCTCATTTTATTCTAGTAAATGAAGTGAATATTATTATTCCCATTTTTCAGATGAATAAACTGGGAGTAATAGAGATAAATACATATTTCCCAAGGTCACCAAAAGGATGCAGCAAAAAATAAGTTGAGGTCCATTAGCCTCTCATATCCACTTTCCAAAATCACTTTTCCCTGCTGCCTCAATCTCAGGATGAACCACTAATATACCATTTGGGGTTGCCTCTATTGGTATCCATGACTCATTTCACCTACTACAAAATTGTGAGAGCCTAAAATTCTAAAATACTTCCACTGGTTGTTATCTAAAATAAAAGGACTAACCAGGAACAGAGAACAGGAAAAAAATGCTTTTCAAGTGACCTTGCTGAACTCAAGAAATACTAACACTCTCAAGGGAAACGTGAATAGAGAAATTTTAAGACTATAAAGATTCAGAGAACTGTCTTAACTTTCAGGAACTATGACAAAGAAATCTGAATCTTTGGCATGTCACTATTGATGACACATGTCAACTTTTATAGGGTCATGAGATAAATTGTAACCTGAACTGCAAGCTTCCAAAGCTTTTGTTTCATCTGAAGGCTGACATGGTGTATGGCATGAAGTCACAGGTCCTGTTATACCTGCTGCAATCAATACTGCAATTAAAGAGGACTAGGACCTGGAGGAATTGCTCAAACAGATCCAGATCTGTTTTTCCCCTTTATATGAATTCAAAACAATAAAACTACAATGCAAAGTCATTATACACTTAGAAAGTGGACAGTTCTTAAGAGAAATTTGTTATAAAGATAAAAATCAAAAAAACAAAATGGTTATATACAAATGACAAGTATATACAAAACCACTTGCAAGAATAAAAGAAATAAACATTAGTCCTAGTCAACAATGTCTACTTTTATATTTTATATTATCAAGTCAGCTCAATACAGAACTAACATGATTTTTGCACTTCCACATTTTTATCAATAAGATTAAGATATCAATGGCAAACTAACATAACAGTTAAGGTCAGCATTGCTAGCTGCATAAGAGAAGGTCTTTGATTTGCTTGTACAAATTCAATAGCAATTCATTAGATGTAGCTATGACTTATTACTTTGTTTCTTCAAAGATGATGCCTCAATAATTTACTCTATGAAATAAAGCAAATGATTTCATGTAATCTTACACTTGAAATGTATCTTTAAGTATCTTGTAAAAATACATTTGAATGGCTAGGGGAAGGGCTTCTGAATTTGAGAATAAAGTCAAATGAAAATTACCCTCTGAAACCGGAGTTACAAAGATCAAAACATTTCATTATAAGATTTAATATACTCAGTGGATGCCATGTAACTTACATGTGTTCTCATACTGTTTCTCTCATCTGTGGGTTCTATTATTATCTAATAGGACATTTTAGTTTCAAGAGACAGAAGTAACCCAAATATGCTTCAGTAGAACAAGAAGTAGATACGATGAAGAAATGAAGGGAGTGGTCTTAAGGAATTTAAGTAGGGTTGTAGAGGGTTGTAGTTATTGTTACGGGAACCTTTGGACCTGAGTTTGCTTGTTTAATCTTCCTGTTATTGAGTACCCCAGTTAATAGGTCTGATAGCCAATCACCAGTGAGAACAGACCTTTTATCCTGCGCAGAGGTCTCCTATTTTCAAGTAGTAGCTCTAGAACTAACTGTAACCTGAGAACTAACTGCACAGAGGCAGATGGCAGAAGCTTGACCTAAAAGTCACCTAGATCTCTTCAGTCTGTTAAAACTCACAAAAAGGAGGATACTCAGGATCCTAATATGACGTGCTAAGCATGAGGATGCAGGTGACTCTTCTTCACATGGCCTTGTGCAAACCAACATGTACCTTGCTCCTCACTTGATAATTAGTCCCATAAAACCAGGACCCCTGTTACTCTCAGGAGAGATATTGTCCCAGGATTCTTCTTATTCCTTTCCTATTATGTGATGCACAACAAATGTCCCTCAATCAAAACCTCAAAATTTGTGGGGTGCTAATTGGTGAAAGTCAAAGTTCAATAGGAATCAGTATAATAATACTGACTGGCACTGAGAAATGTTTTGATTGCTATTGTTTGTTTGTTTTACCATACCCTTATTATTCTACATTCTGATTTTTTATATACATAGGATATCATGACCAAAGTACATCTACTGCATTAGCATGCTAGATGCTCTACATAAACAAGAATCACATGTTATTTCATTTTCAATCCCAACTCCCTCCCCCAAAATAGAATCTAGTTGACATCACTTGTCATGTGTTTAGCCCAATATAATATCAATATCTTGGAGGCAACATTATGCACTTTTATATGGTTACTATGAATTGCTTGTTATAACAATGGCAAAACTTTCATAAGTGCGAAGGGTGGCCTAATACTGTATAAATGCAAGTTATAGTTGTATTCTATAGAAAAATGTAAGGCATTCTACCCAATCCAGTCAAAGAAATCAGAGACACCTAGGATTGCTGGAAAACTATAAACCACTCAACTCTTTTTTTGTCGTATTTCTGAATCGACCTTTTTCAAAATAAACAAACTATGGTCTGCATGCAGCATAAAAATAGAGAAAACCTCTTATACATTAAAATTGAATAAATGCTAATTGACTTTGTCTAAGAGGGAATGGTGGTCATAAATATTCAAGTAACCACTTAACAGGTGTGTTACATAGTATAATATGGATAAGTCTAAATTTATACCATCCTGGATGAAATATTTCTAAGATCACACAGTTGTCTTTACTTTTAACAGACACCCCACAAACATATAACTTACAAGTTTAATTTCCCTGGCTACTTTATAGAAGGAAAATAATGATGTGGATCATAGACACAAGGTTTCTCATCACTAGCAAGGTTTAATTCCCATCTTGAAAAAATTTCTATTTCATAAATAATATATAGCTATATATTAGTTATCAAAGTCCGTGCTTTAAAAACTGATCAACCTTGAATGAACCAATTCCTAAACCTTTATTCTTTCATGTAAAATAACATGTTTAATAACAGAAAAAGGAAAACACAATCTAAAGATCAAAAAAAGTCTCTTATCTAGCTAATACAGACAAATAATAATGACTTAACATTTACTGAAGTTGGAAAAATGACTCTTGTATAATGGCAGACTCACAAAACCAGATTTTAATAGCTCATTTAAGATACAATATTTCAATAGGTGATTAGGTCTGATAGTTATTGACAACCTATCTACCTGAAAGTCTGGTAGCAAGGAAACTCATACAAATAAGATACAAATGTGTCTTATAATGAAAGTTCTAGGGAATTAAAAATGACTAACTCAAAATTTCACCACACCTACTAGACTGTCAATAAATTGCTTTTGAGGAAACAATTACTTTCCAACTATAAAAGTGCATGTACATTATATGGAATCTACATTTGAGCTGCTGAAGAAGAAATACATAATTTGTGATTAAAATAGTAATTTCAGTTTATTTTCTTCAGTGATGTTAAGAATTGTTTTTACAATGATCAATGATGATTATAATTAATAAATTTTAAAGGTCATCAGGTGAAAAGGATTTCAATAAAGGCCCATTATAATTATTTAAATTAGTGGTTTCCAATTGTATTTTGTGTGGAACAGTTTTTGAAAGCATAGTCAATTGCAATAGGTAATATACTCAGAATGTATTCTGGCTACTAGAAAAGGATAAGAAGTATATACACACTTCTATATACAATATACTTGTATATAGCAAGTATATTGCTATTGAAACCTCTTTTTGCATGGACTTTCCATTAGCTGCTTAAAATTCTAAAGCCCTGTGGAAAAAACTTTTCAAGTTACTGTTTGGATTAATATTCTTCTTATGGTTTTAATATTTTTCACAGCAAATTCCAAACACATCAATACCAATGTGACACAGTATATAGATCTGTGGCATTCTACTCTCTGGAGCACTTGCTTCTAAACTGCTCAATGATCATTCAATATTTTTCAGTGAAATGATTTACAGTTATCCAGAAATCAGTCCTGAATTTTCATATATCTTCTACCATCATGAACACTCAGATTCAGGTTACAATCTTTTTACTGCTTTTGGAACTGAGATAAGTGTAGGTTGAGCAGTATATGGTAACTTATCAAAATGCCTGTCAGTTGTTTCTTTCTCCAAGAACACTTTTTCTATCTTCTCAGGAAATACTATAAAACATGCATTTCATGTATTTATTATATTCTAATGATACAGCTTTTGAGGTTACATCATTATGAGATCTTTTTCAGCATAGTATCTGTGATGTGTTCTATTTTTCCTTCTGTCTGCTTAAAAAATGTTAGCAAACATTATGATATTACTACATTTTATTACAAGTACTGACTAACTTTCTATTATTAATAGTTATAAACATTCCTAGAAATTCAGATTTAATTACCATGCTTATCTACTGATTGGCATTTATAGTAATGGAATTTATCTGTATTTTGCTTTGGAAAAAAATATACAGGTAAAATTTATATGCTAGACAAGAGAAATGAGGGGGAGGAGGAACACAAGTAGAAAATGCTTAGACTGGGTTTTATTTTTTAAAAAATGTAGAATGGGAAGACAAACTACAAACTGGAAGGAAATATTTACAAAAGACACAACTGACAAAAAAATTGTCATACAAAATATATGAAGAACTCAGTAAGAAAATAAGCAACCCAATTTAAAAATGATTCAAAGATCTGAACAGATATCTCACCAAAGAAGATTTACAGGTGGCAAATATGCATATGAAAAGATGTCTTATACCATGTGTCATCAGGGAAATGTAAATTAAAACAATAATAAGATACCACTACACACCTATTAGAATGCCAAAATTCAAGAATACTGACAAGATCAAATGCTGGCAAGGATATGGAGCAATAGAAACTTTTATTTATTTCTTATGGAAATGCAAAATGGTACAGCCATTTTGAAAGGCAGTCTGGCAGTTTCTTATAAAACTAAACATTCTTACAATAATCCAGCAACTACACTACTTGGTATCGACCCAAATAACTTGAAAAGTTACATTCATACAAAAACCTAACACAGATGTTTATATCAGCTTTATTCCTAATTGCCAAAACTTGGCTCAACCAAGACATCCTTCAGTAGGTAAATGGCTAAACTGGGCATCCAGACGATGAATATTATTCAGCATTAAAAAGAAATGAGCTATCAAGTCATGAAAAAAAAACACGTGTGAAACTTAATAGTGAAAGAAGTCAGTCTAAAAGGGCTACACACAATATGATTCCAACAATAGGACATGCTGGGCAGATGAAAATATAAGAATTTTTTTTTTTTAAAAAAAGTAGTTATCAGAGGTTGGGGGACGGCAAAACAACAGGAATTTTTAGGATAGGAAAACTATTCTGCAAAATGATACAAATGATATAATGATGAAAGTTGGTGCACCTTTGTTAAAACTTGGAGAATGTACCATACCTAGAGTGATTTCAATTAAACTGAATTTTAAGTGATAATGATGTATCATATAAGGTCACTAGTTGTAATAAAGCAATCACTCTAGTATTGAATATAGAGATTGATTGTACATGTGGAGAAATAGAGAAACTTTTGTACAATTCCCTCAAGTTACTGTGAGCTTAAAACTGCTCTTAAACATATATTTTAAAATTTAAAGGTAGTACTACATAACTGACTTGTTCCACCTACTTCACAGTTATGTTTGAAAGAAATGATCTAATAAACTTGAAAATATTCTGTTATTTAACTTTAGTCTTTTCCAATTTTTGTGTCCTTCATTTCCTCAGTTTTTAGATGAAACAAATTCTAAACCAATCTCATGATATTTTCTTCAAACTTCTTTCACTTGCTTTATCTTACAAGAGCTTGCAGTGCTACCATCAACTCAGAAACTAAGAAGGAAAATGAAGAATAATTACTTCATACTCAAGCACTACATTTTATCTTCTAATTCTGGCTTGAAACTATCTTCTTCTCTTCTCAATCCCTAAAATACTTGCTTTCAGCACTTACTAAAATAATTGGGACAAGCATCCCCTGACTATGAACTGGCAGATTAACATTGTAAAAATGGTCATCTTCTCCAAAGTAATATACAAATTCAATGCAATTGCTTGCAAAGTTTCACTATCACTCTTCACAGATATAGGGCAAAAATTACTGAAGTTTATAAGGAAGCAAGAAAGACTTCAAACAGTCAAAGTAAAACTGACAACAAAGAAGCGATGCATAAATATTCCCAGACTTCAAAATATACTAAAAAGTTAGAATAATCAAAACAGAATAGTATATTAATAAAACAGACACATATAATAATAGAATAGAGTTGAGAACCCAGAAATAAACCTAAAACTATATAGACAGTTAAGCTAAGATAGCGAATCCAATAGCTTACATTGAAAAAGGAAAATCTCGTAGACAAATGATATTGGAAAATTTGAACAGTCACATGCAAAAGATTGACATTAGAGCATCATTTCTCATCATACACAAAAAATAACTCCAAGTGGCTTAAAGACTTGGATATAAAACCAGAAACTACAAAATACATAGAAGAAACCATAGGCTAAACATTACCACATTAGTTCAGCTATGTTTGGGGACTCAACTGAAAGGCAAGGGAAACAAAACCAAATATAAGTAAATTGTGTTATATTGACGTAAAACTATTTCTGCACAATGGAACAAATGGAAGGAAAAGGGAAAGACACTGTACCAAATAGAAGAAAGTATTTGAATATTATGCATCTAACCAATTGTTAATGAACTAAATAGGCAGAAGAGTAAGCAAACATTTCTCCAAAGAAGTCATTCAGATGGTTAATAAGCACATGAAAAGTTCTCATCATCATTTATCATCAGAAAAATCAAAATCAAAATGAGATACTTCAAACTCATGAGAAAATCACCTATCAAAAAGACCAGAGCTAATAAGTTATGTAATATTATTGAAAGTGTACAGGAAAAATAAAAAGTGAGTTGCTGGTAAACTAGATAAGCTCCCATGGAAAACAGTATGAGTTTTTTAAATATTAAAAATAAATGTGCTATATGATCCAGGAATTTCACTCTTAGGTATCTATCTGAAGAACACAAATACTTTAAGTTAGAGGGATATGTGTGTTCCTATGTTCATTGCAACACTATGTACAATAGCCATGTTCTGAAAACCACCTAAGTACTTAGAGCAGATGGATAGATTAAAAAGCTGTGGAACATATACACAATAGAAAACTATTCAGCTACAAACAAATGAATAATTGCTATTTGTGACAATATGGATGAAACTGGAGGAGCTTTTGCTAAGCAACATAAGTCAGAAGGGAAAGACAAATATCAGATGATTTTACTCATGGACAGAATATAAAAAAATATAGCAAAGGAACAGACAAAACTAACCCTAGAAGTCTGACTGCAGAATTAATCTTACCAGAGGGGGCAGATTAACTGAAATTGTAAAGGGGTAAACTACCACAATGGATTATGTTGGAGGATTATGAATGCTTTGGTGTTGGGTGTGGTATACTAAAATACATTAGATGAGGTGTAAATTTATACTACTAAATAAATTATATAGATTACTGTAAACCAATGTTATCTAAAAAATGGTACAATTTTTAAAACCTAAAAGAAAATTGCAACCATTTGTTCATAGAAAAAAGAAAATCCAAGTTCATATCTTTTATTTTTTTTACATTAGAAAACCCTCACGTGGACACCAGCTTTCTGTTTAAACTCAACTTAGTAAATCAGGATGTAATCTAATCCATCCTGTCACGTTTTAAGTCTGTTACTGCATTAGAAAATATGACTTAGAATCAGTCTGGTTAATATACTTGTAATCTTTGAACCTCCGTTTTCAGATCTCAAAACACATCTTAATAACTTCTCCCCTATATTTGAAGCAGAAAATACTTGAATTATCTAAAAAGGTTATTACAAATAAATTTCTGGGGCACTTCCTTGGTGGCCGAACATCAAATTGTAAACCATGCAGGTTACCAACTAGGAGGCAATAAGAGATGAAAGAAAATGAGAATATTATAGCAAACCTCTCTAATACTTCATTCAATGTGTCACTTTTCTAACAAAGGTTTTGCTTCAATTATAAGACATTGGAAATTCTACTGTCAGGTTTCCAAAACTTAGCTCTTAATTCATCTTCAAACTAGTGGTGGTCGTGGTAAACTACAAAAGTGATGTTTTTCATAGGTGCTTAATTCTTCCAAACCCTTTCCCAGTCTCCAGTGACATCATAATACAATACATGTCAGTGACAACCCGACTGTGAGGCTCTCACAAAGTAGGAAACACACTATCAGATTATGACGATGTCTATCTAAATACCAAGCACAGAGTAAGAAAAAGTTCAGATTCACTACCATCTCAGGTAAGTACAGTCTCACAAAAGAAAAAAAAAGGAGGGTGGGGGGGTGGGCAAAATACAAGCAAAAGAGATACAGGGGGTTCCTAAGAAGAGAGGAAAGCAGAACTGAAGGCACGTGTGAAAGGAAGTTGCTTTTTTTCCAAAAATGCACATTTTGCTTTTTGTAAGGAAAATACTAATTAGGCCACAGAAGAGACTCATGTGAGACTAGACATGAAAAGATAGAAAAGGAAAAATGACATCCATTATTAAATTTCCATATTCTATAAAAACAGTTTTCCTAAATGCCCTGGTGAGTCATAAACAAATTGCAACTATGTTTTATTTGACTCATCTATGATACTTTCTAAAGCTGGTGTTTGGTAAATTTAGTCCATCTTGCTTATATTATAGGTAAAAAAATAATTTGTTCTACAGTTACAGTCTAATCAACTATTCGGTTCAATCTTCCCTTTTGCATTCTAAAAGGAAAAAAAGAAAATTCAGGGTAATAATGAATGGCTTTTTTCTTCAGTAATGAAAAAGTTGAACTACCTGAGATTTCATTTCAACAATATTTACCAATTTTGTTTACATATCAAGTAGTACAACAGCCAAGCCTACTAGTGATTACTGACTTAATGAATTATTTTGATTGCTTATTTTAAAAAGCCTCCCTGTTTAACATTAAATCCTACTCAATTATTGAAATGCTGATTTAAATTCTCTAGCACAAACTTGTGGATTTTCTTTAAATGACTCTCACTATTTCCTAGTAGTATGTGTTTATCTAATAGAATACTACCACCTTTTCTCCGTGTAAATATTTGAAACACCCAAGTAAATTTAAAATTACTGTTCCAGTCAAGTACATGGTCTAAAATTTTAACTAAAAGCAGTTGTGAGGATATCATGCATTTTTAATCAGTAACATTTTACTTGTTTAATTGTTTAAAATTTGTTGTTGTTAGAGAGACATTTAGCCTCAATTCTCAGATTTAGGTAATATTCATAATAAATATTCAACTATAATCATTAGTTCTTCAAAAAAGTCTCTTATATAAGTCCCTATTACAGGATAAATACTCTTTTTTGAAAGACATTTTTTCTGACTGAAAGGTTTCCTTGTAATTACAGGTGAGTAAGAAATTCAGGAAACAGTAAATACTGTTTATACTTATACTCTCACATCAGCAATATAATTTTGAAAATTTGATAGCTATATTCCATTTCACCTTCCTTTTTAAAGATAACCATAAATATGTTTATATTCCACTTTTCTATATACATACATTCATATGCATAAATATTAGATCTTGAAAATACAACTGGAATGAAGTTGAAAATATTATTTTACATCTGCCTTTTGACATACAATGTAGAGGAATCAAGAGCAAGCTTCTCATGATTGATGAAGGATCATTCTTAACCCCCAGCAAATGTCAAGAATGACCCCTTAACATTTAAACATGTAAAGACCTAACAGACTCTATGCACCACTTTCACAGAAAAGGCTAGGCCTTCAGAAAAAGACCATCTCTACAAGCTATTCACTACATAAGTAAAAATTAAATGCATAAATAAATAAATAAATAAATAAATAAATAAATAAATAAATAAATAAATAAATAAATAAATAAATAAATAAATAAATGAACAAATAATGGTTCTTAATCACCCTACTGTACTCTCCTGGCCCTCACCCTCAAGGCCAACATTGTTTACCTTGACATAAGCACTAGTCCCATAATTCCCATGTTTTTAATATTGCTTGCAAAGGAGACTCCCATGTCACCCCACCTCTGTTTTTCTATTCACCATATAGCTCTGTATATCCTCTGTTGTTTTTCTAACTACCTCATTTATGAGATATATCGACTACATTATGTGGAACTCACCATCAACAGTAGAATGCTTTATAACCTCAGAATGCTCTATGAACATTTTCTACCCCCTCAGAGCTATAATAAGATCCAGAATTTCTGTTGAACACTGAACTTTATCTGCAGTCCCTGCTAGAGGCAGCTGTTTATAGCCCAGTCTTACTAGCATTAGGTCTCAAACTGCGGATGGTTTCCTTCTTAACTTCCTGTTTTCATTTTCAACCTGAAACTTCTCAGCTTTGAATATTATGTCATGATGTCATTAGGAAATAAAAATCTGTATCATATTTCTGGAAGTATTTGTTGAATTCCTTATTTGTGGAAATTCTTTTACTGTCTATATCATGACTTCATTTTTGATAAATTCATTATTCACACAGATAATACCCCAACATTCTAGTCTTTAGGTTTCTTTTGAATGATCTTCTCGACCCTAAATTAATCATCTATTGTCCTGGGCATAACTTTGGCTTTGTCATTACTGATCATTGAAAATCTTCTCTTATTTCAGACTCAAGAATTCCACTCTTTTGCCTCTTATACTCCCAACTCATTATCTCTCATATTCCAGGCCTATAATACTAAATCCCATATGGGTTTATAATTTGTCTTACCTCATTTTTATTGTTTCTCATTCACCTCAAGCCCTTTATTCCTACTTCATCCAGGCATCCTGAAGTAAGAAAATGTCATTCTCAGTTATGTCACTTGTACAAACAGTTGGCTCAGGAAAATCACCTTATCAGTTGGAAGTTTCAGAAATCAAGTTCTCCAATACCAACCAATGATCAATTTTGAAAACAAGTGCTTTAAAGAGAACAATTTCGTATTTGCCATGTGAACCTTCTTTTACACACAATATACATGTACCTGCCAACACACATATATCTCTAGACAGACTGATTTTTTCATTTTGACTTGTTTCTGTAGAAACTATGATAAAAAAAAAATTGATGAGAAGTATGACTGGTAATTATAGTTACTATTTGTGACTAAAATATACTTATATATTTTTATAAATAAACTTAATTGATTTAACTAACAAAACCACATTATATTAAACATCTATATATTCCAATAATTGCTGTAATAATATCCTAAGAACTTCTACTTACTATATCCAAATTCTATATTCTACATTCTGAGTAAATAATTAACTCCTTTTTTCTTTCAATATTTAACTCTTTCTAATCAAGTGAGTGCATTAGATGACCCAAGTGATTTTTAAATTAAGCAATGTTATTATAAATTACCTGAAGGGAAATTGTATCATGGATGTATTTGAAAATTAAAAGTAAATTCAAAGGTCCATGGCAGAATCCATTTTGCAAAAGTTTCAAACCCTGATAATCACAGCTCTGAGTTCAGCAAATAATTTCTCCTATTCATTGCACACTTTCTCTATGTATACTTTGTTACAGGGAAATTATACACTCCAAGTTTTAACAAAACTCTGCAAACTACCTGTCTGGGAAAGCAAACTTTGGTCTTATATGAATTGGATATATCATGACACACAGTAAAAAATCACAGAAAAACTCTACTACTGAGCAAGTGACATTTCTATATTGCTTATAGAAACTGAAAACAATAGAGATAGACAATCACATCTGAGCTAATTTCATTATAATTAAATCTGTTTTCAAATTAGAAGAAAATATCTTAATAGTGAGAGAACCAAGATCATATGAGGTGATGAATTTTTGCAGACAATAGAGAGCAAATCTGTTTTCTCCTTCTGCTCACACACACTATGCTTTGACTGTGTGATAATTCATGAGAGGAGAAAACAAGCATAGAATTTTAGAGTCAAATAAGATTTTCTCTTTGAATTGTGAAATTATAATTGGCCAATCTTTAGCAGCTGCCTCTTAGAATCTGTATTTTTCAAATGTTAATAGGCCTCAAGTTAGCAATAAAATGGGAACATTACGTGAAATTTTTTTTCTTTTGTTTATCAGGGCACATATAGAATCTTTGTTTCTATAGTATATGCCTGTCATTCTCCAAACTAAGTCTGTTAAGGCTCACCAGCAAGCATCTTTCAGCTAACTAGTCCTTAAATCATGCTATTAGTGATTTTCTCAAATATCAAAGACATTTCTTATAAAACAGGGAATTTTGTGGAAGAAACAGCATTATTTAAAATCTGTATTTTCTGTATGAGTATCTTATATGACTTTTGTTACTAATCTCATGTTTTGATAAAAGCCATTCAAAAACATGGATGGAAAAAATGCTACTATATTTTCTCTCTTTTTATAATGAAGTGATTAGCCCATAATTGAAACTCAGAAGTAATTATTTTTCTGTCAGCTATTCTGTACTAGCTGTACTGACTGGATCACTATCATAAAGTATTACTTTGAATATAACAAAACTTTCCAGAAAATGCCTATTTGTTGCAATGAAATACTCACTTATAAAATGCAAAATAAAATTAATTTTCTTAGAAGCATATAATTACTTATTTTTTTAAAAGAAGCATCAAAAGGATATTTCACATATTTAAAAGAATCATCCCATTATACTTATGAATAAAAGGAAAGCATAATGGAAAAAATTAGATTAATTTTCCTTTTTGCATCAATATCTTAATTTCTGCCTGAAGTGACTAAATAAATGTGGAACCATGGACACTTTCCTCACTATTCAGAATTTTTACTGTATTTAAAGCAGATCACATTCACCTTCTCTGCATCAATAAACTAGTCAATGGAAATCGAAACACAACTGAGTCACTTTATATTGCTGTGGAAGGGAGAAAGTTCAGAGCAAAAAGTGTAATTAAAAGTATGACTAAGCAGAGAGAGTCACATTGAAGAAACTTCTCAGAAAACAGAGGAAAAAATGGAAAGAGGAAGCAAGTGCCCCCCAAATGTGATACTGCCATCACTGCGTAACTCATTTAAGCTCTACACTTCAGCTTTCTGGTATAGGACCCAGTTGCTATAGAAACTTACAACTGGGAGCTAAATAAAGTAATTTCTATGCTAGTGTTGGTGTCTATAACTTCAGCACCTGATGCTAACCAAATTGTGCTCAATAAACAAATTTAAACTTTAAAAGCCTGCAATGTGATCACAATGCTTTCTATATAACTGATTAATCTCAATTGATCTTGGCTCAGAGCACAAGAACAGAAGAAATCTCAGAAACAGAAAAAGACTACTTAAGGCCAATATGCCTGCATCCTTTGTTTTTCTTATCTGATTTCCTGCTTTATCCCATACCTCTATCCTGTCATAGTTTTAAAATAAAAAGTCAGCGAGCTCACTCTTCAACTCATCGATAATCCAGCTTTCACTGATCCCTTTCAGACAATTTATTCTATATTAAACCACTCCCTCTTGGCCTTCCCCTTTTCATTTATCCTACTCTAAACCTAAAGAACAAAGAGATCAAGTTGCCCAATAGATACTTAGTCCCTAATCCTCCCGGCTGGACCTGTTATTGCTGCATATTTGATTATAAGATTATTCACTAGCTGGCAAGATATCAAAATTTTTAAGTAGCCTCTTGATGCCCTGTTTGCATAGGCAGTCAGACCCTTACCCATTATGGCACAAAGCAGTATGTTTGATTTTGGTAATGTTCTTTTATTAAGATAAATGGGGCCAGAGGGTCTAAATATATGTGTTTGTGTCTTTCCCCAGGTTCACTTTAGAAAGAAAAAGTGTTGGCAGATACTGTATAATGCTTCTGTGTCTTCCCCAGTGGGCCCAAACATTCCAGGTCAAACTGACTGTGAGGAGGAGGATTTTAATATATATTTAAAAAATCGTCTGAATGTATTACCTTGTTAAAACACAAGAACGTCTCGCAACAAGCACAAAGTTTTTATTCTTATTAGAAATATATAGCAATAAGCATTGGAGGGTACACTTTTCTATGTTAAGTATGTCTATTTCGCATTTTATAAGGCTTTGATTTCAGCCCCAATATATATTCAAATATTTAGAGAAGTGTATGATCTCAGATCTCAAAACCACAATCCGTTCAGAGCAGAGTATTTTGACACTAATATGAAAGGTATGTTGTCTAATTATAGGGAAAAAATAGGTCAAATGACACAATTAATTTTCCAAAATTACTAGTTTGTGTTTCTATGGATCAACTTTATTCCATGCAGAAAGATCAAAAGAGAAATGAAGAGAGAGCAAAAAAGTTCATCTAACTTATGTAAAATTGAATGTTTTCTTAACTCTTTACTTTGAAATGAAGATGCAGTTTTTAGGAGGCAATATTTTCTTTTAATTATCAAGATACAAACCCCAGGGAAGAATTTGAAACAACAAAATAGGAACTGATAATATGAGCTCACCATGCATTCATAAACCTCTCCCCCTGGGTTCCTCTCAATTCTAACTGCTGCTTTGGCTTTTGTCCAATGAGCTTTTAAAAGCAAAGAGGAAATGCTGGGGGTTAAAACTAAGGATTGACCTGCTACAACCACTCAGTGTTTGACCAAAATTCTCATTAGGAAACAACATGGAATAGTTTTTAGCTGCAAAAAGGCACCCAAGAGACTAACAGAATATATTAGGTTAACTGTTGAATGCACCAGTTCTGTCTGTAAACCAAAACAAAAACATCCTGGGAGAGATATGAACTATGTTAAAAACAGTCAGCAACTGTTAAGTTGGAACTTTTGAATGATGTTTAAATGCACCAAGCAGCATCTAGGAACAGGTGACTCCCAAGAAAGATGAAGAAATAAAATTTTGTTAACTACAAGAGTAGAGAAAAAAATGGAATTTGGTGTCTCTCTATTTTTCTTCTTTTTTTCTTTTTTTAATGTTCCCAAGGTTTTTTTCTTCTCCCCCTGTATACAGAATACCAGTCTACACACTTGAATAGATACAAAGAGTATACTTTATCCTTATCCGATTTGTGATAGGCAATCTATGAAAATGTGTTTTATACAGGAAGGAAAGGAAAAAAGCAGCAGATGAGAAAAGAAGAAAAGGATGGAGGTTCAAACCTGACTTAACTCTCTTTTAGCAAAAGAATTGGGAACAGAAATGAGTTCATGTGAGGATGAGGTTAGACATCAGAATGCTTGTATTTTAGCTCCAAGCTCTAAGAGGCAGCTGGCTACATGGCCCTGGCCAGGTGGTCAGTCAGCACTTGTGGTAGAATTTGGCATTCAAGTCAAGCAGCTGCAAAGCAGAAACAGCCCAGCAGCCTTGCAGAAACAGAAGTAGAGGCCATTTTATGGTTCCAGGATCCTAGCCAATCACTATAGGAAAGGCCTGAGGACACCTGCCTGTGTCATAATGGCAACAGCAGAACTGGTCTACAATACAGTGTACCAAGCAGTAAGGACCGTGTTCTAGGGTACTAAAAGTCCCTTAAGTTAAAGAGGGAAATGTAGTAAGTATAGCATCCTTTAGAGGAAAGAGCAACAAGAATGAATTGAACCTAGAAGGCAATTTGCCCCCTCACACCTTCACTGTGAAACTTCACACAGCAAATCTGTGACATAGCAGGGACTAAGAATAAGCCTCCTGGTTCCCAGTCCAAAGGTCTCCCACAACCGCTGTCAAGTAATTCCCACTTTAGCACCTTTGCTTTGTTCAGTAGCAACATGCAAAGTTTGTTCTTAAGGGTACCCAAGCTATCAAAATAACCTTTAATTTCTTTTCTAATAAAATAGTCTCCATGGCTTTTTTCCTACATAAACATGGAAAAATAGAAATGGCCATAAAGAAAGTTTTCCCAGGTTAGCAGTTAAATGTTAAAAATACTTACTGGGCACAATTCAAAGAGAATTATAGTTTCTTTCTACCTTTTGGATTATTTTCTAAAACAAGATTACTACTATAGTTTTGATACTGCAATGTGCTGTAAAAACAATACTACAATTTAATTCACTACCAATTTATTTTCAGTCTTTTAATCTGTATTATAATATTTTATTAACCTAAATCTATGGGGTTTTCATCATGGCTTACTGCCTTGGTAAGTATTTTAAATTCATTTTGAATTGTTTGAAAACCACATTGTCTATAAGGTGTGGACAAACAAAGAAACTATATAAGGATTCACATAGATGAGCAAGCCAGGGTCAGGAATAAAAATAAAGCTAATATTTTTATTTATATTTAATTGACAAATAACAATATATCCATTTTAGGTGCACAACAAACTGTTTGATATATCTACTTATTATTAAATGATCACCAAAATAACTCAGTTGACATCCATCATTACACATAGTTACAAATTCTGGTTTTTGTGTGCGTGTGTGTGGTGAAAGTTTTTAATCTGTCCTCTGTCTTTGTAAATTCAAGGTGGCCATTTTTAGATTTCACATGTAAGTGAGATCAAACAGTATTAGCTTTCTCTGATTTATTTATTTCACATAGTATACTATCCGAAAGATCCGTCAATGATGATGGAATTCGCAGGACTCCTTTCTTCATTATGGATGAGGGATATTTCATTATTCCATAATAATATTCCATCTGTATGTGGAGGGGTCTAGATAAATATATGCTGCATTTTTTCCCATTATTCCATTAATAGGTAGTTGTTTCCACAAAAATTGGCTGTTGTAAATAACACTGCAATGAACATGGTGATGGAAATAGCTTTTTGTTAGTCTTTTATTTTCCCTCTGTTAAATCCCAAGAAGTGGTATTATTGGTTTCAATTTTACTTTATCTTTGTTAATTCAATTTTTAATCTTTTGGGAAAGCTCACTACTGTTTTCCACATTGGGTTAATAGCTCAGTTTTTTTTTTTTTGTTTTTGTTTTTTTTTTTTAGAAACTAGGTCTTGCTATGCTACCCAGCGTCGTCTTGAACTCAAGGACTCAAGTGATCCCTAGCCTCAGTCTCCCAGGTAGCTGGGATTACAGGCACATACCACCATGCTGGCTCCATTAATTATTAAGAGATGATGTCAGTCCTTCACAGACAAGGCATTCCACCTGTTGTTTTGTGACCTTGATAAAGATATTGAGTCAGAAACTTCTGTCTCAATGTTCAATACTACTATTTGGCCTCTGACAAATGAAAATGCGTCATTCTTATTATAAATGTTGAATGACAAATAACATTTTAGGAAAAGATATTGCAGGCCATAGAGTGAGAAAGGAGCATTTGCATCTTGTTTTCCCAGAATTTGTCACCATTATCCTTCTGAATAAATTCTGCTGGCCCAATTTTTCTAAGGCAAAACAAAATGTCTTCTTTTGTTCCAGAGAAAGGCTCCAGACATGGAAAAGCAAAGCAGTCTTTTCATGTCACCATGTATCCTTGCACTGACTCTGTGATGATTTTCTTCTGTAAATGCTGCCACTATCTCAGTCAATGGAAATACCTATGTATTACTCACTACTATTACACTGATTAACCATGCATTAAGATCTTTCCTCTGAGTAGGAAACAAGAAATACAAGATAGGGGAAATCATGATAAATGTCTTCTTAATAATTTGAAAAATTGCCATTGCAAATAGTACTTTATTTTTGACTAGTATTTCCTTTATAATTTCTGTTTTTTAGAATGTCGTCCTGCACCTGATTTCTTCCCAGGTTCACTACCCTATAAATTTTCCCCTAAAACAGTATCAATCATCTAATTAATTTATATCTGATTATCAAACATTAGTCTTTAAATTTCCCCACTGAAATGAATAGAAAGGACATCCTTTGTAGGTAAAATGAGTAAAATAAGTATCACCAGAGGCATTTTTACTCTGACCATGAGGCTAACATTCAATCATACATGACAACAGGTGTGTGAAAGTAATATTCCATTAAATGCACCTAATAAAAGAAAACTGTCCATGAGTATTATATTTAGAAATTCACTTTGAAAGACTCGTAGTGGTGTTCTAATCAGTTCTGTCCCTGTACACATTGGCTATTTACTTTATTGACTTTTCCAAAGATTTTGTGGATAAGCATTAAAAATGCCATTTGTCTTCAGAAACTTCTACCAAGTATTTTATACATGTAAAATAAATGACAAAAGTACGTAGACATTGAACATAAATACTGTTTGGATGATGCTCTGGGAAATTTTTTATTGAGATACACAAATAATCATTTATCTGTTTTGACAAAAAAAAAATTCACCTCTGAGCACTCTGTGCCAAACTAAATAATTCTATGTAAAGGATTCTGCTTCAGTAATAATAAACATAACCCACAATATAGGTTTGGAGAAATTATAGGGCAGAAGAACTATTTAGACTAACTTTCTGAGTCTAGCTTGACTCAGAAAAAGAAATCTGAGGTTCCGTAAACTATATAGTGAATGCTGAATGAAGGGTCACACATTACTTCTGAACCATTTTCTCAGCACTAATTGCAGCCTTTATTACACAACACCGTTTCATAAGTTAATAATGACTGGTACAATTCTATGAGGAAAGGAAGCATAAGGGAACTAGACTGGAACTGGCAGGGCCACCCTTTATTTAAAACTAATAGATCTAATGTGAAAACCCCAATTCAGTCCTTGTGGGAGGAAATTTTGCCAACTTGGAAGCAGATAATGAAAACTCATGTGAGAGTCAGGCTGACATTGACATTGTTCAGTCTCATCAAGTGGCTGATGAGGATGAGGACGCTACATTGTTCCCTGAGGATAGAAATGAGCCAAATAATGACAACATGTGGGAAAGAGTCAATTTAAAAGGATGCATGGAGCATGACAATTAGATCTTAGAGTCTGATGAGGGGAATAGTGCAAATGAACCACTTAACATGGCTAAGCCAATATATACCAGAATGTATTAGGTACAAATGATGTAAAATAGATGCCTTGTATTCAGCGTATTGGAGCAAAGAAAAATCCCATTACTGTATATAGAAAAAGCATTTCTATGGTGAACTATGCATTTTAGAAAAAAGGCAATAAAGCAAACCAAAAGGCTTAGACTCTAAGGTGTTTGACATCTAAATTTAGTTCAGTATCATCAGAGAACAGTCAGCAAATGGAAACCATATTATTTATTCAACAAAGAGAATATAAGATTATTTCAAGAGATATTATAAGACTGAACAAGCAAATGGGAAAACTAGGCTAATACAGAGATAGTAACTGAGGGGAGCATCAATCACCTTTAAAACGAAAAGAACATAAAAAGAGGTTGAGATTATAGGAATACCAGAAAAGAGATCTTGAGAAACTGGACTCAACTCTCTTAGGTGCAACGGCCTCTGACTACAGCTGGAATCTCAAGAGTTCAAAGGAGGTACCCTGCCAACTTGGATGAGAGACTGTTATTAGTTTCTGCAAAGAAATGCCATAAGCTTAGTTCTGAGAATGCGGAAGAAAGCAAGAAACTGAAACCAACATCTATTTCAGAGATTAGAAACTAATGCTAAGATGAAGCTGATAGAAGTTAAGTGCCTTCTCTTAAAAACAACCTTTTGGTTTCTTTTAGTGCCCTCTACTGGCAGGAGTAACAGGGAAACGTAGGCAAAGGAAAAGTGTATCTTGCTGCCCCAGAGCCAGAATCTTAGAACTGAAATATCATAATAACTGTCACCACAAACGTATGACCTTGAGGGTGAAAGTATATTAAAGGGATTTATTAGAAAAGGACCACAGTGCTATAATTTCAGTCTGTAGTCTTATGAAAAAAGTTCACTTTCAGCACCTTAATTATATATGTATGCATCTGAAAGAACACCACAATAAAGCCTTTCTTAGTCTGTTTACCTATAAAATGCAATAAACTCAGCTATTTGTCTTATGTGGAAAGTGAAAATATCCATCACTTCCCAAAGTCTCAGCTACTTCTTTTACCATATATTTTACTAAAGATACTAATGAGATGCAAAATGGATAATTAATAAACTGAGAAATACTCAAATGGATGGAGAAGTAGAGAGAAAATAGAAAAAACAGACATGTCTAGAACAGGATATTTGCCCTCTGGATAATTAAGCATTTTCTATGAAAGTATTTTCCTAGGAATCCCTAAGCATCTATAATTGTTAGTGTCTTTTTTTTTTTTTTATAAGTACAATGACTGTTTTCAAGAACAGGAAGAAAACATATAAAGGGTATCATTTATCCAACTTATACTTGACTATACATGTACCGGAGTTACAATATCTTTGCTAACAAGTCATAAGTTAGAAAATAATTGCATAAGTATAAATTATGTTAAGAAAAATGTTGCAGGAACATCCATTAAGTTTAAGTAAAGTATTATAAAGCACACCAAAATTTTACCTTGATAGTGACTGTTACACATGCTTTTATGTCCTAGGAATGATGCATAACTATATTTGGGGTGTCCACAAAAGAAACAGAGTTCATCTTGTTTTAGTTACTGTCACAAAATACTGCAAAACAAACCCAAATTTCAGGGACTTGAAACAAGATAGGTGCTTCCTCTGCATCTGCAGATTGGCTATGTTTGGTTATTTGGAAGTGCTGATTCTGCAGCTATTAAAGCTTATTTGCATCATCAGTTGACAGTTATGGTTCAGTGGAACAGTTCTCCTCCACATGTCTTTCATTCTCCTTTACAGGCAGGTTACTTGAGCCATGGATTTTTCTTTTTTTTTTTTTTATGTCAATGCAGGGGGTGCAAAAGGACCAAGTATACATTCATGAAGGATTTAAAAAGGCAATATTATTCCCATACATGTGCCATGGAAATCATATCACACTAAGCCCCATTGAGGAGCAAAAAAAAATTCTGCTCATAATAAAGCAAAATGTGGCTATGATGACAATGTAGGTGCCAGGAAGAGTGAAATTTTGGAAGCAGACATTCAATCCACAGCAAATTTGATTCCCATTTCAGGGGAAAAAATAAAGTCCCACTTTTCTATGCCAGGGGAGTCCTCAATATTTGAATCATTTAACCTGGCAGAATTCTACAATGAGGGTTAACAGTGGAATGTGTCTCTCCTGAAACCAAAGATAACTAAGATTTTAAGTAAAAAAGAATCATCAATTTCTTTTAAAGAAAATGTACTAAATTTAAGACAAAAGATCAGTGTGAAAGGGACAACTTTCTTGTGTTGACTAAACATCAAATCAAGAATGAAAAATATAGCAAATGATGGATAGATGTAAAAACTGCAATGACCAATATCAGGTCTCTGTTCATTGCAAGAAGATTCTCCCTCCCAGTGGACACAAGATGTCATAGGTTTGGTAAGTGGGACATGAACTGGATTTTGGCTTCTACCTAGACTCAGTCAAGTATTATTGCTTAGGAAGAATCTAGCTCTAGTGGGAGAAGTTTAGTAATTTTATCTGTGTGTCTCTCTGTATTGTTAATTCTTATAGTTTTTTATGGATTCACCTTAATAATTCTCTCAAATACTGGCCATCATTCCTCCCTCTTCTGCTGTCCTACTCTCTTTGACAAATTTGTATAAATTTCCCCTGTCTATCAACTGTATTCCAGGTAAGATAAGTAAGATACTGGAGTAACAAGATAAATTAAAGTACCTGCATAACTTTATAAGTTTTATAACATACCAGATAATGAACAACAAACATGATAAATTAACAAGATACAGGGTAGTGGAAGATAATAAGTGTTATATGGAAGAACAGAAAGAAAAAATGAAGATGAAACCTGCAAGATTGTTATGAAAGCCTCTAACCAAAACAAATACCCTTTGAAATAAGTTTTTTGTTTGTTTCAATTTTTTAAATTTGTATAGAATAATATTTTGTTTTTATAATTACTGTTTGAGAATACTTCCCCACTGTATATCCACTACTAAATTTATATAGGAGAAAATGAGTCCTTCATAATTTACTCACACATTAATTCTTACTGGTTGTATAGGACTATTGTTCTTCGCACTGCCATATTAAACCTAAAAGAAAATCAAGTTAGAAGAAAACTCTTATTAAAACATAAAATGAAGTCATGCCCTTACATGTTGTTAAGTTAGGCTCATTATATTTTATGAAATAACAATGATGGCTAAAGCAAGTACAAGGTTGACAAATTTTATCGAAGATTGTTAAAATAAATGTCCCCAAAGTATATAATTTATGCTACTGCTTAGGTAATTCACATAACACTTTTTGATTTTTCAAAAGTTTCTATGCTCTGCCCACTAAGTTGAACTTAAGATAAATTTATTTACAACATTTTGTGTTTTCCATAAACCTTAATAAATAGGTTTAAAGTCTAGAAAACCTTTCCCTTGGCTATGAATTAATCTATAGAGCATTCAAAGTAGTTGAATGTGCAAGTTGGGAAAATGAGCACATTTGTTATAGTAACAACTCTCTAATGAATTATGGTCTTAAATTGTTCTTGCAATTTGTTTATTTAAAAATGGTCCTCAAAAGTGGTCCAGTTTTCTCATAGAAAGGGACTATAAAAACAAAAACAAGAACGAGTATAGGTAATTCAATGTTTGTGTTTCTAACAAGTCAGAATGAATATGTTGAAAAGCTTGGGTCATAACCATCCTACTACAGTTAATTCTTGGTATTTGTCGTACTAAATCCTCTAATTTCTTTTAGAAGTCCAGAAGCATTCTCAATATACTAACGTAGGAAACACAAAGCATTATTATGTCCACGAGAATCTTTTTAAAAACTATTTGGTATCTACATAATTTTAGAACCATAGAGCTATAGTATTGTTCTACCTTCCCTTGGTTTGATACATTGCATTACATTGCATGCTGTAAAAGAATTTTCCTTCCTTAATCCTCTTTGATTGCTTTAACTTGGTTGATAAATGAATTCCAAGGAGAGAAATATGTATGTCTCACTTTAAATACCT
The DNA here is from genome assembly GCA_004024945.1 of Uropsilus gracilis. NCBI lineage: Eukaryota > Metazoa > Chordata > Mammalia > Eulipotyphla > Talpidae > Uropsilus > Uropsilus gracilis. Next base: position 154,161 of record PVHY01001448.1, read on the forward strand.
CAGGTTGCTTATGTGCAAATGCAATAGCCAACTTCCTATGTGTAATTGAAATGGAATGAAATGGAATTGAATCCATCTCTAGTGAGTTAATACTTTTCTACATCCTATGTTGGACTGTCGGCAACTTACTTGGTCTCTGAAAACATAGCCAATAAAAATTTTGGAGATGAGAAGCTTTGAATAAGATATTTTCTTAATCCTGAATTTTAATTTCTATGAGTGTAGATATTTTAAGCACTTTGTCTGTCACCTAACAAAATCAATAAACGTTAGTTGCATAACTTCACATATGTGTATGCAACTACATACTTTTATGATCATGAATGAGGGCTAGGTTCCCTACTTACTTCAAGTAAGTAAATCCCTTACTTCAAGGGGTAAATCCACATGTATTGTAAAGGTATAGATGCTTCAGATGCTAGGATTGCAGATTATACAGTCTATCACATTAATTATTTATACTGTTATAGCACAATTCAGTACATGAATATGTTATTTATTTTTATATAATATATTAATCATTGGGGTTGTTGCTCTGTTTTACTACAACTGGGTTTACAAAAACTGGTGACAAAAACAGTATTTAGCTTATGAGTTATATAGTTTGTCCTTGATGTAGACTCTTTAAAATTGCTCATGCAGATAACCAACAGACTGGTTCGCAAAACAGAGTAAACTGAAGGGAATTTTGTTGAATATATATCTTTTCACGTATTTTATATTTAAATAATGTATTTTTAAAACATAAAATGAGAATCTTGGTTTTCATCATCATATGATCCAAAGCACATGAAGTCAATAGGTATGGCAATTTATACTAAGTTCAAAGCAAGTTCACACATGGAAATAATTTAAAACAAAATTTATTGAATTACTAATTGCATTAATTCTAAAAATGATAAAAACATAATTTCAGTACATTCATGTCTAAAACTGGAAGAAAAGTAGCATAAAAACATTTAGGAAATGAAGGAAAATATCTAAAAACCTATTTTTCAGTCTCTCAAGCTGAAAGTTGATATGTAATTTTTACAGTGACCTTTTAGATTTTTTTTTAGTGCTTCTGTCTTAAAGATGAGTTTCTGTCAGCAAGATCCTCCAATATACTAAACCAAAAATATTCAGCCTAAATGTCTGAAAGAACAATATTATAGAATAGACATTGCTGCTGAAAGCCTGCAAGAATCAAATAAAAAATGATTATAAAGCATTTTATAAGCAAAGTGCTCCCTAAATGCTTAATAATATTTCTAATGGCTTTCCTCTCCTAGAATTCTGCCTCAGTCATTTGATTTCTTTCCTGTATCACCAGTGCCTTTTAGTTCTCCCTACTCTCCCTCAGACGTCATTCACTGAGTTAGAACCATTTGGCAGGCAGCCATATGCTACCTATACCAAAAAGGAGTAATTTTACTTAAGTTCTGTATCTTAAAGATAAAATTGTCATCTCTGTCTTAGAAAAGGGGGATTTGCAAGACTTACCAGGGTAACTGTCTGAATGGATATATTTATTTTTCATAACATGAACTGTGAAGACAATTAAATTCTATGAATGAAGAGAACCACCCACTTCTAATGACATCAAGTTCTAAATAGGTATCTTATCTAGTTTACACTTAACTAATGTTTGAATAACTAATTTATGACTCATTGATTCTACTTCCATGTTGTATTGGTTTAGGTTAAAGCAGAAAGCTTTCTTTTTTTTCAGATGGTGGAAATGAAAAATAGATTTGCAAGAGCAAAGTACACTTGGGAGAGCAAACCAAAGTCAGCTCATGGAAGAATCTCTTTGATCCTAATTCCCTGAATCACATACAGATGTCAGAACTTTTTAAACTCTGTAGATATTAACTAGGTGAGACAAGAGGTGACTGGCACACCCAGCCTCTGCTGTTCCAGACTCTTTCCTACAGCAGTTCTTCAACCTGTCACAGTGTATAAAAAGCCCTTAGAGAGCAATAGCATAAGCATTCCTTGTGCTTTATGTACAACAGAGACAACTAGAAATGATGAGTTTATTTTGCAAATTTAATTTAAGAGGTTTTTACACTGGATGCACATATCCTTTCCTGAAAGTCACGAACAAAATATTAGATTTCTTGCAGGCCCAACTAAATACAGTTTTTGCTGAAACCCAGTTGAGAAATGTAGATATATGAGAATTGAACCATGTTAGAATGTCAACATGGAGTTCATCCTCTATAGCAGCAGTTTAGAATTGCACAGTTATGTGTGTGAATAAAATTCATCTTGTTTTTGGAATCTATATTCAAGCATAGTTTCCCTTGCACCTAAGTAATTTTACAAGGGTGAAACAATACAAATATGCCTAATTTAATATACATAATAGCTAAGATCTTTGGATTTACATTTAAAATATAAGAAAAGGTTTTAATTCTTTATTCCACTGCTATTATTTTTGTGTTCTTTGTAAGCTACTTAATTATAAGCCTCAATCTCTATCCTTGTAATAAATGACTCTATAGAATTATTATGAGAATTAAGTAAAATATTTCTATAAATTTGGTAGTCCATAGTCATGTGTATATAATAGACTAATTTCTGAAAGTGTCTTAAATTAAGGCAGGGAGAAATAAGTTTATTTAAAATCATCATTGAACCACGCATTGGCCCAAGCAAATCAGTCCCTCAGCAACACTAAGCATTTACAAGGATATTTAAAGAGATAATTGCCCATTTAGAACAAAGTAATATATAATCTTGATTATCTTAGACTGTTAAAACAAGTTGTTTTTGACTTATGAATTATATATTTGCATCTAAATCCAATCAAAGAAGGAAGGGTGGGAAAGTATAATCATATAGAATCAGCTAGTGTATATGTAGAATCAAAACATGATAGATAGACAGGCAGGCAGGCAGGCAGGCAGGCAGGCAGACAGACAGACAGACAGACAGACAGACAGACAGACAGACAGACAGACAGACAGACAGACAGACAGACAGACAGACAGACAGACAGATAGATAGATAGATAGATAGATAGATAGATAGATAGATAGATAGATAGATAGATAGATAGATAGAATGGAATACTACTCAGTTAAAACATGAATATGAGTGGAACTGGAGGGGATTTATGCCAAGAAGTCTACGCAAAGAAGAAAAAAAGTACTAAATGGTATCACTTATATGTGTAGTATAGAGAAATAAAACACAGGGTAAAGTCAAATCAATAATGAACCCTACAAATCTAACTGTAGAACTGAGGCTGTCAGAGGGGAAGGATGAAGGATAAAGACAATCTATGAAGGAAGCACAATGAACTATGATAGAGGATTATGGATATTTTAGTGGTTGTGTGTTGCAGTAACAACATCTAAAGAGAAGATCTTATATATCTAAATCACAATAGTATCAATAACAATAATAATAATAATAGAAAATTTAAAAATTCTGTTCCAATGAGGGGAAATTATCTCAAAATTAAAAATCAAAACACAGAGATAACTTACTTTTATCCCTCTTACAGAAACAACAATGGGTTTAAAAATTATGTGAATTATTTTCTTACTCAAAGTGATGCCTGAAATCCTTTTAAGAAAACACTTTCTTAATGCTTAATAGATACATCAGGAAGTATTTACTACTGAGAACACCTGTAATTTTATAAGATATAATAAATTTAAAAAATAAGCTGGCCTTTTAAGTGAAGATATTTAATTTTGGTTTGAAACAATCATTTCATATAAACAATAGTATGAACTGAATATTTGCCTTTATCATCCAGTGAGTTTGTATGAATTCACTATAAAACTATCCCCTACTTTAAAACAAACATTAGTAAGTATTTCTGTTTGTAGGATAACTTCTATCTTGTTTCCCCTTGTTCTTTGCTCTATGAATTTCTAATTCCATGATATGAAAGAACAGTGCTACAATTGTTCCTGAAGAGATTATGAGGATGGAAAACACCAGCTATAGCAATAAAAATAAGAGTAATGACTTACTGAAAATAAAAATAATTAAATAATTACAAAAATTCCTATGGAATAACAAAAGACCTCGAATATCAAAAAAACTCCTCTCCAAAAAAAGAGAGAATGGAGGACTAACTATTCCAGACTTCAAGCTATACTGCAAAGCCATAATACTTAAAATGGCTTGGTACTGGTACAACAAACGACAATCAGACCAATGGAACAGAATTGAGAATCTGGAAATAAAGCCACACACATATAGCCAATTAATCTTTGACAAAGGAGGGAAAAACTTACATTGGAACAAAGATAGTCTCTTCAACAAATGGTGCTGGGAAAACTGGACTAAGACATGCAAAAAAATGGACCAAGACATCTCTCTCA